>JAXGGA010017517.1:0-24166 GCA_038373865.1 Uloborus plumipes | reverse complement strand
ATTTTTCAGTACATTCATCTGAGAGTAAAGACATCATGATAATTGATTCTATCTGTTAAACGCAACAGTGCCCTTCTTTTATCCACCAAAGAAATTTTTTCGAAGTGGGTTACCAAAAGAGATACTGAAAAAAAAAAGTTTGAAAACCGGATAACCATTTATCGGTAATCGTTTATTTGAATTATAGCAAAGATCCATTAAACACTTTATTTCGTGTCTCTTAATGGATTTGTGTTCATTTTATTGACGATTTTGCCGTCGGAATGAAGAGTCATATGATTTTGAGAGTCTCATCTTCAGTTCAGATAGCCCATGAATTCCAATCTTCTTCCCATCATAAAATGCCTTAATCGTTCTTGAGATAATATGAGCCACAAAATAAAATTACTGCTTAAAAGTAAAAAAAATCAGCAGTGAACTAAGTGAAACTACATTCATTACACCAAAAACAATCATTATCTACACATATCTGATGTCAAAGTGTAAAATATTAAATACCAGCCATACAAAACAGAATGTTATATTAAAAAGAACAATTTTTCATAAAGTTTTTGTTTATAGTAAATAAAATTGGCTATTTCAACTTTAACCCATAAAAGTAACAAATTACAACAAACTTTTTAAATTTTGTCTGTTACTTTTGTCTGTAACTCTGTGCAGTAAACTTTTTAAAGTTTACTGCGCAGTTTATCTGATGTGATTACTCTAGTAAATTAACACAATTAAAATGTTTTCACGAAACCTCATTGAGATAAATAAAAAGGCTTTGAAATATTTATTTTTGTTTTATCTCACCATATTCATTACTTATCAAGCTTTTAAAATATATGTTTTCCGTGTTAGAACTGAATAAAACGGTTCAAAAATGGTGAAATATTCTTCATTACAAGATTCGTCTAGGCAACTATTTTCATTTTCTAAGAGGTCTTAAAGTACTCTGAATTTTAGTCCTATATTTTAAAGGACATATGTAGAAAAACGATTGGTTTTCTAAATAAGTCGTTCATTTTCTAAAAACTTGGAAACTAAAAAAGAAATTCATTACTGTAATGACTTTGACTAAGTATATAAATATACCGGAAACTGATATGTTCAACAAGCAAACTCTCCTAAAACTTAACAAAATACAATACCCAGAAAGCGAGGCTTTTTAAAAACCCTATACATTTGAGTATTTTAAATTTCAAATTGTCTTTGTGATAATTCAAAACATTTTAAAAGTACTTTTTACACATTCATATAACTTTGCCATAAAAATAGATATACAATTCTCTAAAGAAGACATTTTACAAAAAATGTATTTTGCAACCGCTTCCAAATACTCATGCACACAAAATCGAAAATTAAATGCAAGCTCCAAATTAGATGCAAATGAATAAATATACTGAAACATAAAAGTTTTATTCTTCTAAAACTGAAGAACCTATCAAAAAAAAAAAAAAAAACTAGTGAGGGTGACGATCCAAGCTTTCATATATTACAAATATTAAAATAAGAGGGTACCAAAATATTTCAGGGAGGTGGGGCGGGGGTCCAAACTTTTGTATATTTTAAGTATGAAATGTGTTTTATCATAATAAATATTCAAAATATTGCTTGAGCAATTTTTACATTTACATATTTCAGCCACACAATTATGAGCAAAATTGTCAAAGAAAAAACATAGTACAGTATATCTCTTTTGTTACCATCCAATAATTCTCATGTACACAAAATCGAAAAAAACTTCAAGCAGAAAAAAAAAATTCAGAAAAAAAGAAAAGGGGGTGGGGTGCAGTTTTCGTACGTTTTAAATATCAAATGTGTATTATCTTAATAAGTACTCAAAATATTACGTGAGCAATTTTCACACGTTTGCACATATCTGCCACACAATTATGCGCAAAATTGTCTAAAAACACCTTAGTACAATACATGTCTTCTGTTACCATCCAAAAATTCTCATACATACAAAATCGAAAATGAATTGCAAGCCGAGAAAAAAAGAAGTGGACACTAATGAATCCCACAGGAAGCTTCAAGCAAACGATTACCGATATGTATTAGGGTTCGAGATCCTCCTCAAAACGCCCACTAAAGAATAATCAGATTTGTTTCCTGCAAACTTATCGCTGTAAAACGAGTAAGAACAATTACGTTAACGACATGGCTTTCAGTGAGATGCGAGTGAGGTACTATTTTCCGATGGGAGAATTAAACCTCTTCTTTTAATCCAGAAGAATGGGCAGATGCACAGAAAGCATAATTAGTTTTTTTTTTCTTTTTCCCATTAGCCATTTCCATCAAACCTTATTATTGTAATTGCATTTTGTTGAATGATTGTATGAGAATAGGACTGTGAAATAAAAACCCGACTTTTGCGTACAATAGCTATGTGTACACACATATAGTGGGCACAAAAAAAACTGCATTACCTGCATAAAAGAAAAATGGTGAAAAGAGTGGGTTTTTTTTTATTCTTTATGAGTTTATCACTGAAAATAGGGCCTCGGTAGCTTAATCAGTAAGACGTTGGGCTCGGAACTGAAGGGATAGTCACACTGTTATAAAATTTCCTGAAATTTTACGGTTAAAGTTACTGGTATCCATGTTGACAGTAACCTGTACCATAAAGTTCTATTTTACAGTAAAATTTTATGGTAGAAAAAATGAGCAAGAAGTGAGCGGCAAGAGTTACAACATCATTATTGCATTTGTGCCTCCTTAACGTTGTAATTTTCTCTACGTCAATAGCACAAAGGTATTTGTAAACTTTATCATTATTGCAATTGCATTTTATTGAATGATAGTATGAGAATAGGACAGTGAAATAAAAACCAGTTGTTCACACACTTGCGCACAATAGCTATGTGCACACACATATGGTGGTGACAAAAAAAAAGCAGTACCTGCAAAGAAAAAAAAAAGCACTGTTATAAAATTTCCTGAAAATTTATAGTAAACGTTACTGGTATTCATGTTGCCAGCAACTATTCACCGTGAAATCCTATACTATTGTAAAATTTTACGGTAGAAAAAAACGTGTTAAAAAGTACGGGAACTGAGCGGCAAGGATAGAACCCGAGACCCTTGATTCCCAGGCTTGTTTCGCTATCCACCACGCAAAATATTACAAATCGAACGATCGGGGACAGTGCTTCGCACAGTAGGTCACGTGGTGCAGCAATTGAAGCTGTAATTATTTATTTTTAAGAGAGTCAAATATCATGTTAATTATAAACGGCTAATTTCAACACATCATTAGTGATTTGAACGAGTACCATTCTCATTTGGTTCTTACCGGACTTATTTATTTATATTCAAAGTTATTTTTTTTTTTAATTTTGCAATGCTGACACAACACAGAAAAACAAAGCTCGGCTATTTTTTTTTAGAAAGCTTCAACACGTTTTTTTTTTTTAACACTTCGGAGTTATTTACATAATTTGGTGAATCAGCAAGAATAAATACGTTTTTATTATTTTCACTTCGCATAACGCATAATCCTAGATTTTTTTTTAAATACATTATTTTTTTAATTTATTTTTAACTTCTATGTTTTCCATTTGTAGACAGAGACGATTTTAACCCATTAAGCACCAAGTCTCCCATTTTGGGAACCTTTGATTAAGATTTTTTTCCTCAGTAAGTAATCAAGATAAATATTTTTAAAATATTTTTTATTGAATAGCGAAGTGCCTTTTTATTTACTGTTGACGGTCAACCCTTTTGTATTAGGACATAGTAAACTCTCTTTTGTTGTTCAAAAGCAGGTGTTTTTATCAGAACAGATGACATTCCATTCGTTCTGTAGAATGTTCTAGGTAAACAGCGGTAACCAAATCCTCCATAAGGACAATGGTGCAATTCCTCCGAGGGGGAATTAGACGTCCACTAGGATGATATTTAAATCATTCAAAAAATTACTCCCTCCCCCTCTCTTCTAAAATTTTTAATGCTGCAGTTTGCACTATCAGCCCCCTTTTCTTGTCCTTAGTGAGTTCCCCTGGGGAGCGCTTTCCCGAAGCCATAGCAAGTAGCTTTCAGTAAAGGAGGTTCAATTTTAAAACATAAATTTCTTTACATTTCTTGAAATTAAAATTGTTGAAATTTTTGACTTAGCAGCAAGCTTTGAACAATATGGAGACAACAAATTGTAATGCATTACTAGCAAATGAATACAGTGTCACTTGTTTTTCACCCGCCAGATTCCGATCAGAATTTTTGAGAGGGAAAGAATTAATGATAATTGCTTATAAAGGAATAAGTCTCAATTCAAATTTTTAGAACTTATTGCTATTTTTGTTATGACATCGGATAAACTGGATATGTCGCTAATACATCGACGTCAATCATACAGACCATTTTTCCTAAAACATTCTATTTATTATGAATTGTAAATCATTTTCAAAAATATGTTGTGAAATAGACTATACAAAAAAAAAGCCTTGCTATGAGGAAATAAATATAACGTTGCGCTACTTAAAAATTTCTTAGTTCCGTTTTAAAAAAATCTAGGGCTAGTCTTCGTCATTTAGATTCGCTTGAACCCTGTCTATCGTTGCTCTATTATTTTCATCAATTATGCCTCGGCATAATTAATGAACATAACCTATCACTTCTGTATGGTATATGACAATCCTAAAGCTTCAGACTGAAAGGTGAGAAATTCTCCCTGATAATTTCTTTTCACACAAAAAAATGTGCTTTGTAAGTGAGAAAGATTGCAAGTTCTCTATTTTAAAAGTTTTATATATATTAAACAATTTACCAACTTAATAATTAAAACATCTTTTAGTATCAATAAAAACTTTGTTAACTGCTTAAAAATGATTTTTAGGTTTTTAAACTAGATTTAGTCAGATTTTATTCAAGGATCACTATTGTGGCAGAGATATTTATGTTATCCCCACTAAGCGCCAAATCTCCCATTTTGGGACCATACCATATCTCTTGACTAAATAAATATTTTTTAAAAATTTAAGCTACATATGATTAAAGATATGTATTGCTCCTTAAAACATGCCAAAAGTAAAATTTGTTCAATGTGGTTCATATAGCGGCGTTTAATGGGAAGGAAACATAAGTGATAGGTAGCTTATTTCAACTCTTCGTCTTTCTTTAAAATTAGCAGTTGTGTTTCCTTCAAATAAAATTGTAGTAAAAAAATAAGCGAATAAAGATGCAAGTGAAGGAGAGAGCAGAACTCACAAACAGAAAGTATTTTTTAAATAAATATTTTTATACCGAGAACAAAAATTTTTATCTTTAATACAGCAATTGAATTATTAAAACAAACAAGAGAAGTTTACTGTTGATATTTTCTTTCGTGTTTTCATACTTGAACATTCGGAAATATAAGGCAGGTGCAAGTAATGTTCGATAAAATTATTGAATTTGTTTACAGTAATAGGTTTTGGAAAGAGCAAAATCAAATAAAAATTTCTTCTGTATTTTTTCAAATCTTATTGTTTGCCCGATGGATAATTCAATTTAGAAATGCTTCATATATGTTTCCCAAAAATGAAATTAATAAGAATGTATTTTCCAAAACATAGAGTTTCGCTTTTTTTTTTGCAATAAAAAAACATATATTATTCAAAAATTAAATTACATAACTCTGCAATATACACTGAGTGCAGGTATTTTGAAGAAAAAATAGTTTATAGGCATCACTTTCTGTTGCGTTATTATAAGGAAATAGGCTTTGAAATATGCTCAAACAGTTGCTGCTTATTTAATTTTGCAACTGGCGAAGCTTACGAGAAAAACGAGTTTCCCTAAAATATATTATTTATATTTAAACTAATAATAAACTAATAATAACTTTCATATACCAAGGCAACAATAAATGGATTTTAAAAGTATTTTCTTTTTGAATGTAACCAACAATGTTTCTAACTTTAAACCTGAATAAAGTATGAGATGGCATTCATGTAACTTACAATTCATATATTCTTCATATATGTTTCACAAGAAAGGAGAGGAAGATGATATAAAGTAAATTTATCATGTTGTAGTAAAAATAAAAAAGGAATTAGAGAAAAACTATACAAAAAAAATGTTTTAAAAAATATTACAGGGACTTTTTCTCTTTAATATTAGCACGACCATATAATAATAACAATTACAATTCTTTAACGCAGAAGAACAGAACCTTTAGAAGAACAACAAAAAGTTGTCAAGAACTAAACGAGCAACCTTCCCGTATACCGACATCGGCGCATTCTAGCATCTGATAAATATTCTCTTAATTATCAGAGACTATAAAGTGTGTCAAACATACCGTTTTCGCACTTAAAGGTGATTTCTATAACCAGGATAAGCCTTTCTCATCTGATGAAACAGACACGTGAAAAAAAAAACAAAAGAATGAATAAAGTTGTAGCATTGTTCAAACAACGCAGCAATTACAGTTCTTCCCTTAAAAAAAGTTCCTTAATTGCTTTGAAAAAAAAATTTCAAATAGAAAATACATCAAAACACACTTTATCAAGCAAAAAAACTCTTTCCAAAATAAAATATCTCGAATTTTATTTTTAATCCGTTGACAGTTATTAAACATTAATTAATTAATTAATTAATAATATAATACTCTCTTAAATAAATATTTTGTTTAGAAAAAAATCGTCTGCCAAAAAAAATCAAATAATAGCAATAAGAATAATAAAATAAAATAATTAAATGAATACACAAAATATCGTCTGCATAGTTATTTCTTACAAGAGTAGGAGTTAGTCATTTCTTCGCAACCCGCATTTCCGCATTTCTGCCATGTTTGCTGAGTCAGAGTTGGAGTCGAGTATTCAGAGTTGGAGTTGAAAAGTCGGAGTCAGAGCCAAAGGCTATAAAATTCTAGCAGTAAGGGTCCGTCATAACTTCCGAGCCTGCATTCCTGGCATGACTGCAGAGTCGGAGTCCGAGTCAAGAATTCGGTTAGTCATTTTTTCCGAACTTCCATTTCTCTCATGTTGCGGAGTCGGAATCAGAGTCCTCAAAACAGCTTATTCAGAAAAATAATTTCCATGCATTCTTCATCAAAGCCATTTTCTAACAAAGTTAGTTTAAGGGAAATCCGCCTTTAAATTCATTTTCTAGATTGAGCTTAATTTTCTCCGTAGGCGCTAATGTTAAGTTTTTTGACCTGTTTAAAATTGAACGAAAAACTGTCAATTCAAAAAGTGAAATATTTGAATGAGGTGTTCTCGCCGAGATCTTTTGAACAAAAATATATATATATCACATATATATTATTCAATTCCGACTGTTCGCTCAAAAGTAATTAGGTAGAAACACGTTGTTTGAACGGTTCAGTGTTCAACAAAAAATTGGTCAAATCAAAAAATTAAATACGGAAATAATATATCCTTGACAAGATCTTTTGAACAAAAAAGCGTTTGTTCAGATCTGACTGTTCATTCAAAAGTTATTAAGGGTGACGGACAGACAGATCAACAGACAGAGACACTAAATCCCCATCTCAAAACTCTACTTTCCAATTTTTAATTTTTCGATATTTTTTAAATTTTTTTATTTCTTTTTGACTCATAACCCACTTTTGGTGCTTTCTTTGTCTGTTATTTACTTTGACGGAAAAAAAATTAAAAAGAAATAAAAATGTCAAATACACACGAATATACACACCTGTTTTGGAACTTCAAGGAACATCTTTTTCAAATTGAAAAGTGTGAGCTGATGTATTGAGACACCTATCAGAACCTTCAAAGAAAGCAACCAAGAGTAACAGTAGGATGACACAAAGTAGAAAATGCAAGAATTAACAACTTAAAACAAACATATTTCGGGTTCTACAAATTTATGCTTTCGGAATGTTTAGGGTTTTTTCTAATCGAGAATTATGTAAAAACACTTCAACTCAAGGCTTCATTTTTTCTCTGTTGTGTTTTTAATTTCTAATTTTTACTATTCATACTACTCCATCTCGTTGATTTTCTCTATTGACTTTGCATCAAAAGCAGACATTTATTTTGCATTTAAAAAGTAGATCCTTGAAACCTCAAAATACGTGTCTGCAGGCAGAGTTGAGTTTCCCCGCTAATACTTTATTGCATAAAGGCATTTTTTCTTTTCGTGAGGAAACTAATGATTTTTTTCTTGCTTTGTAACTCAAATGCAATTTAATTCTCAAGTTCTTATCCTTTTACATTGAAGAAACAGTTACATGTAACAGCGAAAAAAGTTCAGCCATAGTTATCTGCAAATGTAGTCTTTATTTTAAAGATTTCAGCACACGGTATTTTTTTCTTCTGCTTCACTTACCAATACAATACTGCATCTATGTACTTTCAAACTTGTAATGTAAATACTTGTATATTATCTATCAGAAAACTAAATTATACAGTGAAAAATTCCTTCTGAAATTTACTTTTGAAAACCAGTACATTAAGAAATAATTGATAACTTTATTTACATGATCGAGCTTTAACAAGATATCGGAGAAAATATTTAAGTTCATGAAAACTTTCAGAAAATTTGTATCAATATCAGCGAAGTAAATGTAGAAAATGAAACAACACAGCATAAAGATATCTTTATGGCGAGGTATGCAAACATGACAGCAATTATTACTCTGTTTCGTATCAAACCCATTCAAGTATTGGAATTCTCGTTTGATGGCATTGTTATTTATTAGCACTTTATAATCGCATCCAGCGAAGAGCAGACAATGTTCAGCAAAACGTTTTTAAGATAATTAATAACAGGCGGAAATGCCGAAATGTTGTAGAAATGTGTTTTCATTGCCCAATTATTAAAGCGTGTAACACTTTTGACGGAAAAGTAGATATCCACTGTTTAATGAAAATGTATTTAGCAATTGATAAGGATATATTTGTTAGCCGATTTCACTCTTAAATATATTTGTTTGGGTAACTTATAAAAAAATCTGGTATGGACCCCACACTACTTCCTTTTACGTGTAAATTTCTTAGCAGTTGCCTTAAGTGTTACAAAAATTGCTTGGAGTAAGCAAGGTAACAATTCAAATATTTACTCCCCTAATCTGCCACGAAACAATGCAAAAAATATTTTGCAATGGTTAATTTTCTAAATATTGCTGATTTTAATATCATTTAGTGAATTTTTCGCAAAATATCGCCAATAGCGCCAAGTTGAACCCAAATTCAAAAAATAATTTTTTAGCCGAATTTGTCGCCAACTTGGCGATATGCCGCCAACTTGTCGTCAAACACTTGGCGACCAAAAGCTTGGCGATATGTCGCCAAGTGGTGGCGCCAATTCATATCACTTGAGTCTATTGAAATTAACATTGATTTACCCCAAAAAGGGGTAAAAGACCCCTTTGGGAACATTCGAATGCAATCACAAGGGGAGGTGCACAACTAGACCCCCCTCAGAGCCTACATACCAAGCTAGAAGTTTCTACGGCACATAGTTTTTGAGTTATGCGAGCCACATACGCACATACATCCGCACATACGTACATACAAACGTCACGAGAAAACTCGTCGTAATTTACTCGGGGGTGGTCGAAATTGATTTTTCGGCTGTTTGTATGTTGTTAGGTACATATGCACGTGCTGACAGGTCGAAAAAACTACGCGACATTCATTCAGGGGTGAGCAAAGTCAAAATTTAGACCGAAATTTGAGTGAAATTTTTTTCGTGATCACAATACTTCCTTTACTACGTAAAAGGAAGTAAAAATGCATTACAAAATATATTTCAGATTTAAACTTTTCTTTCTTTTTTTTTACAAGTTCTACATACTTTTTATAGATCTGAAAAGATTTAGATAATTTTCCCTTTTTTTCGTAATGACGAAATTTTTTACTTAAAAATCCTACGTACATGATCCTTTGCTTAAGCATACACAATTTTTTTAATATCCTTTGAAATTATTTTTTAATGAAATGTATGACGTGTCACGAGCGAGACAAAATGACCGTTTTTCTTTGAATGGTCTTGAAAGTATTGTGTTTATCACGTGTTTTTATCACACAAAGATCCATAACTTTCTACTTGGGAGAAACAAAGCATTTTTCTACTGTTAAGTTTGAAAGATTAAAAGTGGCCCCAATTACATGTTTGTAACTTTTTTTTTTTAAATATGGCATTGCAACTATTGAACGAGCACATGTATGAAAACATAACATCTCACATCTAGTTGAAAAAAAAATAAATACCTTTGTGCGATTGATGTGAAGTTTTAATCCAACGTTAAAGATGCACAAATACACAGGTATATTGCAGACACGTGTTTCGGGGCTACAAGGAACCCCTTTTACAATGCATGAAGTGTGAGCTTTAGGATGAAGATTTATCGAATGATTCTTCATCCTAAAGCTCACACTTCATGCATTGAAAACGGGTTCCTTGTAGCCCCGAAACACGTGTCTGCAGTATACCTGTATATTTGTGCATCTTTAACGTTGGAATAAAACTTCACATCACATCTAGTTGTTCGATAAATGAACTTGAAGTTAGTGCTTATTAAGAAACGTTGTTTCCTTTGCTTATGCATATTTGCTGGTGAATCAAGGGTTCAAAATGTTATAAGTATGCCTAAAAATAAGCTATGAACGACTTCTAAAACAATCAACCAAAGAATAACTTTTTAAAAAAGCAGAAATTTCGGTGAAATTTTCGGTTGACCTAACACTACAATACGTTCAAGTTTTAAGTATGTTTTTCCGTAGCTATAAAGTAAACTGCAAGCATATATTTCTTTTCGAAATTGAACGACACACCTGCAGTCGTATATGATGGCAATCTTTTTTTAACCAGTACTCAGACGTCAATTCCTGTGTGGGTTGTCGTTGTTTTTCCAAACAAAAAGAGAGCTTACGAAAAGAGAACTAATTGCTGTGACACATTTTTCTAACTTTTTTCCCCAAACATCCAAAATGAGATTTTCGCTTCTTTCCTAATCAGTTATTGTGCCCAGCATCCTTAAAAAGTATTCTGGAGGATAATTGACTTTTATAGAGTCGTGCATAGAAAACATTTAGGATAAATAAGTATAAAATAAATAATATAAAAAAATAACAAGTAAAAGAAACTATCTATAGCAACCATAAACTTTTCGTTTTCTTTTCTTTCCTCAATTATTTTTTACTTCTGTCATTAAGTTAAATGCACAGTTATAAAAAATTATGCAACATTCAATTTTAGGGGATCATATGTTTTCTAAAAAAGATAACAGTTATGAAATATGCCAGTATATTTGTTGAATTGCAAATAGAGCACAATTTCAAACTTTTCCTAAATATCAGCAATTTCACATACCCCACCCCCCTTTCGTTTTTTTTTTTTTTTTTTTTTTTTTTTTTGACAGGAATTTCCTATCGCTAGTTTAATGAGAAAGTATCCTTTGAATACTAAAAAAAAAGCATTCATTATTATTACCACAAATACATTTTGAATTTTTGGATAACTTTCCCTTACTGAGTTATTAATAATTTTTGATTGCGAAATCAAGAAGAAAAAAAATTTAAACAATTCATGAGGAAAATATTGTACATTTAAATCGACTCCAAGATTAAACATGCTTAATAACGCGAAAAACGCTTGGTTTTGCTCAGAAAAAATTAATAAGCTTACTCCTCCTTCCGTTTATAAAACGTAGCAAATTATCAAGAGTTCTGCCGAAGTTACAGTTAATTAAAAAAGAATCACTAAGCAAACTTAATTTAAAATTTTGTTCGTGATTAGCTACGAACGAAAATAACCTTATTTTTTCCCAGGCGCAAGTAATTAGTCAGAAGAGATTAATAAAAGCAATGTGGAGTAATAAGCGCTTCCAAAAATATTAAGCCGCCTTTAATACGATAAAAGTCTCAAAACAATCAATATTTTTATCTCGTTAATCACTAATTAAAAGTGTAAAAAATCACTCTTCAGATAAGTAAAGGAACTTTTAACATTTGAATTATTAAGATTTTTATTGTATTTATTGGAAGTTAAAATAATGTTACTTTGTTGGTTCCTTTTTTTCTTCGCAATAAACTCCTTGTTGCAATATAATCTTATTATTGAAGGCGAAAGAAGGTTTATTATAACACATAATTTATTCAGTCAGTTGATAAGTTTTTTAAAGCATGAAAACATTTTTTTTCAACGCAAATGTTTTTGTAAGATGTGTTGCTCAAAAATAGAAAAGCTCTTTACGTTGATCTGCGTAGCACAGTGTATCAAGACAATAACCTTGGTTTCAATTGACGCATGTTAACATTAAGGCATACATGAAATTTCAAAAATAGCTTAAAATTTTTCGTCAACGTGTAGAAAATAGTATTTTAATTTGACTTTTTTTAATTCCAAAAACTCAGCTCCTGTATTAATAAGAGCAAACATTCCATTTAACGGACTATCTGATTAAAAAAAAAAAACCGCTATGGTTGACTCCTTGTTGTTTCAAATTCGATACTTTACCTTCAATTCAGTGAGTTTCAACCAAAAATGACCATTTTGGTATAGTAGCGAATAATTTTAAACAATTATTATTGATAATTTTACGAATAATTAAAATTTAAATAATACCTTCGAAGGATAGTTTTACACTAGAAGATATCAATAAAAATTTAAAAATTTAAAATAAAGAACCGCTACAGGTGGGAGAAAATTATATTCAGTGTTTTGGCTCTCCTGAAAAGTGCCAATTTTCGCATTCGTTATTTTAGCATGGTGCCGACGATATAATTCCAAGCATAAAACACACAATGGTTGAATTTCACAACTCTCGTTAAAAGGATTCACACTGAAAACAAACAACACCTTGTTTTTAAAAAAAACGAGCTTAATCAACTAATTTATATTCAAATCAAGTGAATATTCAATTTCAGCTCAAGCCGAACACACAATACAAATGTGCTTCCACAAGTTCCTGCAGATAAATTAATTAATCCTCATATCCCCGGAGCATTGTTTACCCAGATGTAATTAATTCGGTTGCTTATAGTTCTTTGGTGAAATTACAATTAACTTTGCACAAATTGGCGTTTGATTAGAATATTGCCTGATGTGATTATATTTCGTTGTAATTTCCGAAGCATATTTGATGGAAATACTGCAGGAATCACCTTGCGGTGATTATGGAGTGATCACTTTTGCTTTGTTATGCCTGATTTTTGTAATGAAAAGGACTAAGAGATTCATTTCCTTTTTTAGAAGGTGTCATTTGATTTCGTTGAGTATCACGAATTTTGAAAACCACACCATACTGCCAAAAGTACTCTTTTTAGTCACTGATATTGATAGAATAAGAAAAAAAAACATAGAACCAGGAAATGTCTTCAATTTCCCAACATTTTAGCTTTGTTGATAAAATCTCTGGATGAGGAACAGGTATTAAAAAGGTTTTAAAGGGCATTTTTGTAACAATTCAAAAATTTTAACTATTAACGCCAACTGGAGCATTACAAACATGTTTTTAGATGGGATTACATGGATATAGATGGAATTATAGGGACCCATTTTTTTTCAGATATTTCTCGTAATTTCTAATTGAATAGTCGCTCGGTTATTGCAACTATTAATTTAACAACCGTTCTCTTAAATATCTTATTGAAATTTTAACATAGCAGCGAAATTCAAAACTTTTTTCTAAAATGAAAATCTTTACTTGGTTACGGCTTAGAAAACATTTGATTGCTTCTAGAGAAAATGTATTCTTTGAAAACGGAGTAAATCCTAGAATTTAAAACAAAATAAACGCAACTTAATTATGAAATATTCCGAACTTCAGATAGAAGAGTATTTTAAGTAATTTATAAGCATAGGACTTTAAGTAATTTAGAGGATTATTGGCGATATGAAACAAAAGCTATTAACCATTTCATATACCCCATTTCGAAACTAATTACCCATTACAGCTGAACACTTTGTTTATCAAATTGCTATTTTTAAAACTTTTCTTCTTCTGACGACACTTGAAACGAAATAAAACCCTTTAACGTTCCAAAGCTTCCGAAAAAGAAATAATGTCCTTTTAATGGATGGAACTAACATGTCGGTAGCCATTTTTTTTTATCTTCCCTCTTTCTCATTTTTCCCAGGAAAATAACATTAATTGAATCTCCACAAACGAGATTGCATGATGGGAATGAAAATAACTGTCCGTAATGTTCCTCCATCCGAACGCAACTCCAAAGTGCTCTTTTCCAGCCATTCCTCCAAACGGATAGAAATTCCATTAGAATCGCATAAACGAATGTAAGTGAAGGGAAAACTAAACCGCCCACGTGACATCAAATATGGCGACGGGATCCTTTCCATTAAATTTGAATTAGGGATACTTATGTTCCTTGAAATGGCGTCCATACACTCAAACACTTAAAATGCCCTCATCTGCTGAGAACTTTTCGGAGGCATTCGGTTAAGAGCTGTCTTAATGCGAGACATACGTCACGTTTAATTGCTAATATTTCTTTCATTGCAATAAAGCAACTCAATAACACAAGAAGATGCGTCGCGTTAATAATTTCGTTAATAATTAACCGAGAGAACCTTTTCCCAAGTAGTGTTGAAGGAAGAAAAAAAATGTGCTGTTTCACTTCAGAAGATGGAATTAAAACTTCTGGAACGGTTTCTACAAAATTTATTTAATGGAGTAAGACATTAATTGAAATGAAAAGAAGTTTTTCTGGAAACTTTTAACCATTTTTCTTAATTTACTTCTGTTTGTAATTAATATGGCGTGAAAATCTCTTAGCTTGTAAAATCTTCCATAAGGATGTTGAAAAAAAAACGTGACCCACCTAATTATTTATACTTCCTTGGAAATGATATTAAGTTATTTATATTTATTTTATATATTACAACAGCGTGAATAATATGGTGACAGTGTTTACGTCTGTGCGCCAAGCGTAGAGATATATATTTTGCGAAAAATTTTACGAGTTTCTACTAAGAAGGTCCTGTAAAAGTAAGTAAGAAAGTGACTTAATGTTTTTAAATAAAGTTCATGTGGTCAATAATTTATTAATTACATCATCTCGCTCGCTTAGAATCTTAATATTATTAGAAATGTGAAAGTTTGTATGGATGGATGTATCGGTGTATGTTTGTTCCTCTTTCACACAAAAACTACTGAATGAATTTTAATGAAACTTTCACCATAGTGTAGCTTATACATCAGAATAACACATAGGCTATAATTTATAACGATATTCGAAAAAGTTCGTTGGCAGCGCTTTTTTCATTCCAATTTAAAGCAAATGTTTCGCATAAATCCGCGAAGGCTTCCAACAAACTAATTCAGTATTTAGTGCATCATCATCATCTCAACTCCCTGTCGATAGCTAGAATTGCTTGTATCATTTCCACTTTTTGTATTAAATTTTCAAGTCTTTTCTCAGGTCAAATCAAGAGTCTTTTTTTTTTCAGCTTCATTTTTAATATCCAGGCTTTTTAATAGACATTAGAAACTCTCTCGCGCCAGCTGTCTAACGAGCTTTTACTATGATTTGTATTTTAAAACCTTTTGTAGTCTTAGTTGTAAGTAGAATATTTATCCTTAAGACGATGTGTTTTTTATTGTGCTTTGAAACGTGCAAATATTATTTTGTAAAATAAATTGTACTCCTTTATTAGTAGATTGTTTATTGCATCAATTGTTTTCGCGAGTTTTGTAAATATGTGTTTTAGAGTATCGGTAACGTAATCGCTTGAAGAGATTGGCAACTGGATTAGGTTCATTATTTTCCAATTTGATGGAGCTTTAAATGCAACTTAACGGCATTTCTTAAATTTGTTTCCGTTGATTAGGCACTTTCAACTTACAATAGAGCAGTTACTTAGTATCCAATTGAACAGGAATTTTGCCAAATTTGTTGCAAGAAGGTTTTAATAACTGAGATTCTCGGCGATTTTTTTAACTGACACCAGTTTTTGTTCCAAAGACTACGCAATAATACTTTACTTCTTACATGACATAACCAAAATAAAACGATTATTCTCTGATATTTATCGACTACAGCAGAAATCTTAATCGTCAATATAATACTCCTACATTTGAAAAGTTCTTTTTTTTTTTTTGGCCAATTCCGTATGTATCCAGGAAAAACCTTTTTAAAATTATGTCAAAACGTAAAGTAATCCTCATGTAGTGTGTTTTGAGTCAATTCAAAGTCGGTGTGTTTTGAGTTCTTTCAGTTAAGGAAAAAAAAGCAAAGGTGAGTATATATTGTTTCTCAATATTATTACTGACCCACACGCTTAACCAGTTACTACTTACCAATTACCAGATTTTAATAACTAAGATTCTCGGCGATTTTTTAACTGACGCCAGTTTTTGTGCCAAAGACTACGTAATAATACTTTACTTCTTTCTTTTTTTTTTCCCTTTCGTTAGCCGATTCCGTATGTTTCCAGTAAAAACCTTTTTAAAGTTATGTCAAAACGTAAAGTAATCCTCATGCTAAATTAATAAAACTCTTTAACAAGACTAAAATTACCATTAATATGTGTTTTTGCACAAATAATTGTCAAATATTTCCTATTAATTTCGAAATCATTTTGGACAAAAACTTTCAGCGTCATTTTATGGTCCTCTATAGTATCTCAGCATTTGATAACTATTTCTGTGACAAAAATTAGTAACATAATAATACTTAATGTATTTTCATAAAGTAAGGAGGGGAGCAAAATTATCCTAAGTCTCCCAAAACAGTTATCGCGAATTCGGCGACATTTTAAAAATCGTCAAAGAGGTATGTTTTGAGTTCTTTCAGTTCAGGAAAAAAAAACCAAAGGTTAGTATAAATTGTTTCTCAGTAATTTTTCTGACCCAGGTAAAGCCGGGTATTTTTGCTAATCTATATATATAAAGATGACGGTGTTCGTTTGTCGTTTGTTTGTACGTTTGTAACCGCTGACCAGAAGCCCCCACAGCACCTACAGACCTGAAACTTGGCTCAAAAATTCGAACGTACCCCGCCCTCGTGCACCTCGAAGCAAAAATTTTTAATTTCGAATTAGTTATTTTTAAATTAATTAATTAGTCTTATTTTTGGTGTATCCGCCATAATTGAGGGGGGAAAACCTTCCCCCACTCCAAAACATTATATATCGTTGGAAAGGGTTTTTTTTTCTGAAAAAGAAAAGTTTTAGCACGTTTCTGTCCGTTAATTAGGACAGGAGATATTAATTAATCAAATTTAGTCAGTTTTCAAGGCCTAACTCTACGCAGAACTGAAACACTAGAGCCATTTTCCTGATCAGCTGCTCTTTGGTCCCTGAAGTTACTTTGTGGTTTAAATTTGCGTATAGATTTAAGCCTTGAAAATTTATTCAATTTGATTAATTAATATCTCCTGTTACTTACTTAACTTTCTGTCTCTTATATTTATTTGGCGAATTGATTTAAACTTTAACATGACTTTAAGTGGAATTTAAAAGGTTGTGGAGCGCATTTGAACTAAAGAATATAATATTTTTTCTTCAGAGGAGGTTAAAGTGAATTTAAATTTATTAAGTTGACTTCCTCAAAATTCGGGGTTCCCGAAAATGTCACAATGGAACTATTATTGTTAAAAATTTAGGGATGGCTATTCAGTTCCTCTTCGCATTTGGCGTCGTAAAGTTTGGCGACAATCAGGAAATTTACCAAACCTCCCAGCCAGTGAAACACTACTTTCTCCAACTCAAAGAAAAATGAAACGGTCTGGGAAGGAACAGTAGTTGTTTGCAGTTTAAAGCGTATTTTATTGCATGTTTAAAACATGTATTTAATGCCGCCATCACTACGTTTTTAATAATAATAGTTCCATTCTGACATTTTCTGTAACACCGCTATTCAGTTAACCGGGAAATTTTCCAAACTTCCCGGCCAGTGAAATCTTGATTATTTGAGAGTCACTGTTAGATTGTAATCACTTCAAAGAGATGGTACGAAAGACATTATATTTCTTTCCTTTTAATGTTCACAATAAAATCATGGAAGAATGGTTGTGGCTGATCTACTTGATACAATCGGTTCCCTATGTTAATAAATTTAGATTTGGCGACCAATTTTGCATTGAAATTACGGTTAAATCGGTGAATTATATTAAATTTCAAGGGCAATATTGCTGTGGTCGTTGAGAGTTTTTGAAAATCTTGGCTCTACAGTTGTGTCAAAAGTTCCATTGAAACGTAAAAAATTCGCTAAAAATAAATAAGTTAGTCACACACACACACACACACACGAAAAGAAGAAAAGTCTTAAGAGTGAGTTAAACTTTATTTAGTTAACTTCCTTTACATTTATTGCACGGGCATCGCCGTGCGGGTACTGCTAGTTATAAATAAATGTAACATGATTCAAGTTGTTAAAGGTTTTTTTGTTGCTGAAATAATTTACAGTGAAATCTCAGTTATGCGCTGGCCCAAGGGATCAGCAGAAAAGGGCGCATAACTGAGAGAGACGCAAAAGGGAACAAGCCTATTTAAAGGTATGAAACGCAACATAAGTTCTAATGAGAGAAGAATGTTTCTATAGAAAAAAGACATGTTAAAAACTGGTTGGCAAAAAGACGGTTTGGCAGTTACTGTAACGTAACTACAATGATAAAGAGAAAATTGAAGCATACCTAATCACAAACTGTTCCCTTTAAAACCGATCCATAATATATAATTATCTCTCTCCGACCTCTACTAGTTCATGCGAAAAAATGCCTTCTGTGAGTAATAAAGGCGAAAGTTTAAAGATGAAAGTGAAGAAACATGCTTATTTTTTAAAGAAAATAAATCAACTTTTTACATTTCATGAAAAATTCGGCGCATAAGTGAAATATTTATCTTTAGAACGACGCATAAACAAATGATATTATCATTATTATGCTAAGGAGTATGCTGGGACCATTAACAATCGTCGCATAAGTGAAAAAGGCACATAAATGAGGTGGTGTATAAGTGAGAGTTCATTGTAATTTAAAATGTTATCGGAATTTACTCTGGTTTTTTAAAAACACCGATGCTTCTCTCTATTTCAGATTATAACTTCAATGGAAGTTTTTTTTTGTTTGTTAGACGATTAAATATAACTTTGACCCTAATCCCTTTATTTGCCACTTTATACCCCTCTCCCCCTTATTTTAATAAACTGGTAGACAGACTAATAAAGAAGTCACACCAACTGCACGCAGAAAAAGCTCTTTATTTAAAGGTGGGAGACTAGACACGCACAGTGCTTCCTTTAGCAGTTGTACATCCTGTTGACTCTGTGGACATCACTCCACGTCATGCCATTCTTCTCGTACGGTTCATAGAGCCTCTGGTTGTTCTTGGCCACCATGGTTGCCGATCGTCCGTCGTGGGAGAACGCGTAGTTTCCGTAAATCATGATAGAGTGGTGGTCAAAGTTGTTGTAGAGAATATTTTCGTATGGCTTCATCAAGTAAAATTGAGTGCCCATGCCTGAAATTACAAGAATTACATTTTTTCACTTAAACGATAGAGCAATTCTTATTTGCTATTCCCAGATGCTGACTAAGGCTTTATTTCCGTCCCAAATATCAAAAATCTACACTGTTAAAAAAAATTCTGAATTTATGTGGCAAAATGTGCTACATCCATGCTGCCAGTAACTTTTACCGCAAAATCCTATTTCTCTGCAAAATATTTACGGTTGAAAAAACACGATTTATAAAGAGCTGTCACGAGCAGCAAGCATAGAACCCAGGAATAAATTTTTGCACACCTATTTGCTACACGGTAAAAAATGAATGTTGTTTGTACATTATAACACAGCTAGTATTATGGTAATGTAAAATGAGTAACTGTATAAACTGTATTGTATGACTGTAAAATTGCTAACTTTACAGTACTAAACTGTAAAATTGCTGATTTTATTCTATTAAACTGTAAAATTGCTAACCATACAGTTTATTACTGCGCATTTTACAGTTTTAAATTGGAACCTCTACTACCAGTATTATACTGCTGTTTTTTCAGTATAATAAAGCTAAATTTTGTGGCAATAAACTGTAAAATTGCTAACTTTACTGTAAGAAACTGTAAAATTGCTAGTTTTACAGTTAATGACTGAGCATTTTATAGTTTTAAATTGGATCCTCGACTACTAGTATGAGACTGTAAAAACAACAGTTCATTTTTTACAGTGTATCATGCCAAATTTGACACGTCGGATAAGAGGAAAGGAGTTCTTAAGTGCTTGGAGTTGAGAAGTAAATCACGTGCTCTATCAATTAGAGCTGAATTGTGTCTTTTTTCTAGGTGGAATTTACTGTAAAAAATACACTATATTTAATATAAAAGTTTTCTGAACCCACAGTTTATACATTTTTAACAGTTTATACATGTACCGCAAACCGCCACGTTATCTCCTTCCCCTGCCTTACTATTATATAGTAAAGAAAACTTTTATTGCCAAGAGTACTGCCAACTTGGAATGCAACATTCATTTCGTAAACTTTTATAATTTTTTTAACAACGAGTTCACTGTAAAAAATAGATGTTGCTTTACAGTATAATACAACTAACTACATAGTAACAAACTGTAAACATTGCTAATTTTACAGTAATAAACCGTAAAATTGTTTATTTTACACTGATAAACTGTAAAATTACTTCTTTACAGTAATAAACTGCAAAATTGCTAATTATATAGTGTATTACTGCATATTTTACAGTTTTAAATTGTAACTTCTGCTGCCAGTATTATACTGCTGTTTTTACAGTATAATACTGTTAATTTTGTGGTAATAAGCTGGAAAATTGCTGCTTTACAGTAGTAAGCTGTAAAATTGCTAATTTTAGTGTATTGCAGTGCATTTTATTGTTTCAAACTGGAACTTCTGCTGCCAATATTATTCTGTAAAAGCAACTTTTTTTCCTGCAGTGTAGTGCCAAAAAAAAAAGTCTTCCAAAACTCCTGTAATTTTCTAAGCAGAACAACGTGACAAAAATTACCGTTTTGAATATTGTTCCAGTAGATGATAAGGTAGTTGTCTCTGTCTGATCTATTCTGCTCGTGCCAGAAACCCAGTGCGTGGCCAAGTTCGTGAATGACAGTACCGATATACAAGCATCCGTTTCCAAGAGACAGAGCTTGTTCACCATAGTTCTGCATGCCCACCATGGAGTAGCATCTATAAAAAAAATGAAAATTTAATCACAACAGTTATGCATGGATAGAGGTGTCTCAATGCTACTAATCCGGCCCTGTAAAAAATGAATGTTATTTTTACAGCATAATACAGCTAATTCAATAGTAATGAACTGAAAAAAAAATATTATTTTTAGACTAAAATTTCTACTTTTACAGTAATAGACTGTAAAATTTCTACTTTTACAGTAATAGACTGTAAAATTTCTACTTTTACAGTAATAGACTGTAAAACTTCTACTTTTACAGCATTAAACTGCAAAATTGCTAATTTTACAGTTTTAAACTAGAACCTCTGCCGTCAGTATTATTCTGTTGTTTTAACAGGATAATAAAGCTAAATTTTACGGCAATAAACTGTAAATTTTCTAAATTTACAGTAAGAAACTGTAAAATTGCTAGTTTTACAGCTTAGTACTATGCATTTTACAGTTTTAAATTGGAACTAATACTGTAAAAACAACAGTTCATTTTTTGCAGTGGGCAAATATATGTGTATTGTACTCGATATGTGTATATGTGATGGAATCGATAGGTGCAATTTGTGTATAGATCCTTAAGACAAGAATTGCAAGAAGTAGTTTTCTGTCAAATACGAGCATGACTTTAAAAAACCACTGCACTTGATTTTTGCATCAAATGATATCCATCGTGTAACAATTGGCATTGATTTAAAGCTTTAAAATAGTTATTTATTTTAATATGTATTCTGTATCGAAGCAACAGGAGTTTGCTGTTGTTTGGCTAAGTACTTTTCCATGGTCAATCCGCACTTAAGTATCTTTAAACGTATAAACAGCTTCAAACTAAGCTTATACGTTTGTGGGTAAGTCAAACTGAGAGCTGACGCAAATGCGTCCGTTGTACGTTTAGACTCAAACCGTGTTTAATGTTATGATGCACATGGTGTTTCCTCCCTCTTTTTTTTTTCTAGGTAATACATGTTGATAGATGAAGAAGTCGTTTATTTATTTAATTTTTAACTGATCAAACTTTAAATGGAAAAAATCATAGTTCAATCATGTTTTAAAATCAAAATCAAAGTTTCTTACCGTAAAGTTAGGAATTTTACAGTTTATTGCCTTAAAGTTTGGCTGAATTATAATGTAAAAACAACGGCAAAATACTGGCAACGGATGTTTCAGTTTAAAACTAAAATACACGGTAATTAACTGTAAATTTAGCAGTAGTGCTGTAAAACAGTATTGCTGTAAAACTAGCAATTTTACAGTTTAGTTTGTTACTATAAAATTAGCAATTTACAGTTTATTACTATAAAATTAGCTGTATTATACTGTAAAAAAACATTCATTTTTTACAGTGTAGATTAGAATATGAGTTAGCTTTAATCTAATTGGCCTGGTTTATTTCTTTTACTGAATTTGTATACCAAAATCTTAGAATAAATGCAATAGTTTAGTAAAATCAATAGATGGTTTAGTGAAAGCAATTATTTGCAACTCCTTCAGATTTAAAAAAGGTGAAGAGATTACAAGATTTATTTGGATGTTAATATGCAAATTGATTAATTAATGAAAATCTGAAGGTGTGGTAGAAATAACTCACCCTTGTCCGTAGAAGATTCGGATATAGTTTCTTTGATTTGTTCTGGGAACGAATCGGACACATGTATGATCGTGGTACTGCTGCATACCTCGTCTGATCAGGTTGCCATAATTTCCTGAAAGAGTAGAGAAATACACCAGGTTTCATATTTGATTTCAACTAATCAGAACTGTATCTTGAGGCTTTTAATTCATACCTATCGAGCTACTTAATAACTATCTGATGTGCAGTATAAAATGTTTGAATGTTGTCTAATAGGGTGGGGCGAAAAATGAAAAGGTTTTCAGATCAACTTCTAATAGTTGCCAAAGTTGTCTTTGGTTATAGTTAGCTTTTGTGCAAAATTTCAGAAAAATCGGTTAATATGTTCAGGGGGCGCTGCGATCGCAAAGTTTTATGATAGCTTTTATCGGGATTTTATGGTTAAAATATGAAAAACAATGCCGTTAGCTAATCTCATAGCATTTTTTTACTCATAAGATATATTCATGCATTCAAAGCATATGAAATAACTCACAAAAAATATTTTATATGATATATTTATATTTTAAACATTTAAAAAGAAACAAAAACATGAAAAAAAGTGATTTTTTTTAAATTTAAATATATCATATAAAATAATGTTTGTGAGTCCTTTCATATGCTTTTAATGCATGAAAACATCTTTTGAGTAAAAAAACGCAAAGAAACTAGCTAAAGGCATTCTTTTTGATATTTTAACCATAAAATCCATAACAAAGCTATGGTAAAACTTTGCGATCGCAGCGCCCCCTGAAGATATTAACCGATTTTTCTCAAATTTTGCGCAAAAGCTAACTATCACCAAAGACAACTTTTGGAAACTATTAGAAGTTGATCTGAAAAACTTTTTATTTTTCGCCCCACCCTATTGTCTAATGACAATTTGAATTGCATTCAACTTACATAATGGATCGTTGCGATATTTATGTCTTCAATACCTCGCGGGGAGGGGGTTCCCCCTCGTTTATTGTTAAAATTTGTCTAGGGGGTTCGCAAGTCTTATGCACTTAATAAAATGCATTTTGATGTTTCTTCTGGTTTAATTAAAGTTATATTAGAGGCATTATTTATTAACTCAAAAATTCTTGGCATTAGTATTCACAAAAGAAAAGCGAATCTATTTACCTAAAACTGATGTTGCTGTAAAAGGTACTTCAAAAAATAATTTTTAAATTTAAATCATTCAGAATATATTCTTTATTTTATTCTATCATCAAACAAAAAATACATTCAAAATTAAAAATCGAAATATATGTTTCTTATTTGATAAAATATATACAAAATGCCACAGTAAAATTTTTCAAATTATAAAGAACCAGTGGTAAATAAATAGCTTCTAGGACCTTTAAATTTTATTTGTGCTTCGTTCTTACTATTATTATTATTTATAACTATTATTATTATTTTTATCGCATGTTTATTATTCCCAATATTTCGTCTATATTGGTACATTTACTCACCAAGAGAGTTGTCAATGACGTAAGGAATAGTCTTGCCTGTCCACCTCATATT
>JAXGGA010017516.1:0-24167 GCA_038373865.1 Uloborus plumipes | reverse complement strand
CTACACCGATATGCATTAATTGTAATGTTACTCAGACAGTGTTGCATATTTTATGCAACTGCCCAAATTTTAAAAGCATACGTTTTAAACATTTTAATAATTTTTATCCATCTTTGACAGAATTACTTGGGGATACACCCCATCATAATTTATTTCCCTTTTTACGTGAGATTGGTTTTATATCTCTAATTTAGTGTTTTTTGTCTCTGTCATCTTGTTGGTTTCGTCTTTGTACCATTATATGTTTCTTGTTTATATATGTGTTTTAAAAATGTTTAAAAAAAATTTTAAAAACAGTTTCATAGGATGTCATTGTTTATTATACATTTCTGACTTTTGTCAAAATCACTTGACAGTTCTTGCTCTTATCTTATCATTTTAAATTTTAAATTTTAAGTGTCTTGTTCTAAAATGCTATTAAAATTTTAGAAGTTTTCTATCCATTGCATTTTAAATGACTTTAGCTCTAAAATCTCTTCATTTTTAAATTAAACCATCGTTTGGCGCAGTATAGCCTACTAAGGCTCTTGCGCCAGTAAAATCAATACAACCAACCAACCCGCCACCGCGAGACATCTGCTTCGTCACGGAGTCCCGGCCGCTTTGGTGATTTCGGGCCTCCGGATTGGGCTCCTTGTGGACCTCTTCGACATGGAGGATGACGGCTGAATTGTCCTCCGCGCTGAAGTTGCACAACGGGCATCGGATGCAGGAGGGGCCGGCAATCTGCGATCCCCCGCTGGCTCCTTGTCTGCTGACATCATCAACTGCTGGCCTTGAGCCCATTCCTAGGGGGGGACTCTCTCTCCTTCCTTTACTGCTGAAGACGCGCTGCAGATTGGCACGGGGATCCTGGGTGGACGGCAGGAACATTTCTCTTAGGGGCTTAACCGCTCCGGCTGCCTTTGGGGCTCACCCGCGGCCGCCGTCCTGGGTTGTGAACTCTGGGGGTGATTCTGTCGGGCTGCGGGGAGCGGCAGTCGTCGGCTGTTTCTCCCCTCTTGGCTAGGCGGCACAACATCTGGGTCGTCTGTCTCGTTGGGCTCGTCCTCCTCCGGGTTGTTGAATGTGGCAGAGCGACCGCTTCCAGCTTGGTGGCTGGTACCTCTTCGGCTGGGTCCCTGCTGGGCGGTGGGAATTCTCAGCTGGGGGTTGCGGGCGCTGATGTCTGTCCTCCGGTGCTGTTGTCTGTGTGTGTCAATCCCCTTTTTTGACACGAAAGTGGTGTCACATCTTGTGCAGTGGTGTCGGAACACAGCATCAGATGGGATGACGAGACCGGGGTCGCCAAGGCAGGGGTGCGTCGAAGGTTTTTTCCCGAGCCGTCTCTGGCAGAAGCTGCACCAGTTGACGGTCCGGGCGACTTTCATTCCATGTTCAACGTTGAGGTGTCGGACCAGTGAACCCTTCGTCGCAGTCCATGCATTGGCTTTGAACTGCCTGGGACAGATGGCGACGGTTCACACCATCACCTCTGGAATCGGGAAGACCACCTGAAGTTGGTCTCCTCGCACACAGATCTGGTCGGGGAAGTCGACCTCCGGCGAGGGGATGGGCGTGGCGGACCTCCTTGCAGCTGGCCTCCAAGTACGTTGACTCCTGAAGTCGTCCTGGCTCTCGTTTGACGGGGCAGGCACGACTTCATTCCCGTTCTCCACAGCTGTCCGGGCAGTTGAGAGGCGCTCGTTCATCCGCATCCGCTGAAGGGTGTGATCGGCCGAAGTCGGTCGGGCACTGGTAGCTGGTTGAGCCGAGGTGATCTGGCCTGCCTGACCGAGCCATCGGTTGTTCACTGCTGCCTGCCGGGGAGGTGCTTCCTTTGGCGATGACGGCGTACCTCGCGTCTTCTTCTTTTTCTTGCCCGCAGTTTCCCCGGTTTCTTGCGGGTCGGGGGATGCGTTGTGGACTGCAATTTGGGTTTCCGGCCATTCCATTCCGCTGCATCTGGGTCTTTCAGGCTCAAGCTCCTCCTGCGTGTCGAGGATGAGGACATCGTCGTCTTGGCCTGGGGACGGCGACCGCGTGGGCTCCTGGGAGGCTGGACCTTGTGGAGGTGTGGACTGCTCGGGGCTGCCGATGATTACCGACTCCTCTTCGGAGGACAGGATAGTAATCTCCTCCACTGGCATCCTCTCGAGGCTCGCGGCGAACTTCAGGCAGCTGTGGCGGTCTTGACTCCTGGGAATCTTCCTCTCGCAGAAGGAGCACCAGTAGAGCGTTTCGGTTATTGTGCAACCGTGATCTACCGAAAGGTGCCTCCTGATGTCCTGCTTGTTCCTAGGCCAATTGGTTCCCTCGAGGGACATGAGGCAATCCCGTTCCGTGCAGGCTAGAGCTCCTGTAGAAGACAGGCTGACCTATGCCGCCGTTTTGATGTCCACGGTCTCAGATGTAAACAAGAGTACGTTGCTATGTTGGCGCATTTATCGCTTTTATTGCGCGTTTTACAATTTCGTTAAAAACAAATTTCCTAGTTGCGTATCAAAAAAAAATTCTTATCCTTTGGAAACGTGAATATACAAATGAAAAATTTTTGAAAAAAAAATTCAACATTTTACAGTATCATATTCTATTTACATGGAATTATAATGCAAATGAACTTTAATAAGAAAATTAAGTACTGTTTAAGAAGTTGTTTCTCTGAGAATTAATTTATCGGTGATTTTTCGAATTTTACCGTAAGTTTCTTCTATATGTAAAGTTCAAATAACTCACGGGGCTTAAATTTTGGCATTTACAATACGCTCAAGTATTTTCACAAAATAATTTCTTTAATTCTGTATAATTGGGTGAATTCTAAGGCAAGTAAAATGTATTTTTCAAAATTGGTTGTGAGTTTATATGTGGTATAATAACTAAAACTGAATGAGTAAATAAATAAATACCTCCACTAAAAAATGTATGAACTTATGTCCAACAATAAAATTTTTTGACGTTTTTGCTGATGATTCCTAAAGAAGCGATTTACTGTTAAGAATCTCTCAATTATTGTTTATTTCAAAGTAAAATTATCCAACTAAAAACTAGTTATAACTATAAGTTGAGTATGAAACCTGAATGCATTTTCAAAAGATGACAATTAAATAAAAGAACTGGCCAAGGAAATCAATCTTCAATTATTTGCTTAAAAATTTCAATTTTTAATGCTATAAAAGCATTGCTTTGATTTGTTTGAAGTAGTAATGAACAATCACACATTTAATTACGACGCATTCCTCGCTAAATCAAAAGTACGACGAGTGTTTAAATTTGGTTTACGATAAACATTGGTAAGGAAAACATTTTACCGCCAAGATATGTTGCACACCTGTTATTTCTTAAGGTATTGCTTTTTTAATTGCTACATCAAAAGTTTCAGTGTGTAGACCAGTTTTTTGTTTAATTCGGGAAAAAGAAGACACTTCATAACAGATTCTAACCAAATAGATAAGGTATCCATAAAAAATCAAGCGCACTAACTATGCAAAGTTGGGAATTTTTCGGCGGAATCCAATTTTCGCGCCGGCAGTTCATAATACAATTCTTCCTTCTTTTTTCACATGTTGGGAACCTAAACATTTGGATTTTATTCCCCGAGTGATTGCTACAATTTATTGCAGCACAATCACCCATTTTTCTGCATATAAACCTACAAATCGGCGAGGTTTTTGTTTGCAGACGACACAGCAAGCACACTCGGTGGGAAACAAAATGGCTGACGAGTCAGCTCCTAGTTATCCTAGTAGCCTTAGTGCAGGCCATCCTCTGCGGCAGGGGAAGGACCAGGTGGAGCGCTCTGTCTCTCCGCGCGGTCTGGTCGGGGCAGTGTCGTTCGTCGACTTGGTTGGTACTACCGCTCTCCCGGTTGTCGCCATCTCTCCAGCTGGCCGGCATTGCTGGGGGATTCGCATCTTTGGGTGTAGCAAGAGATGACTCGGACGCATTTGGTCATCTCCCGTCTGTAGGGCGCTCCGGAGCTCGGTCGCCTGCTCTAGGGGAGATCCCTGGTTGGGAGACGTGTCTACCTCGGCGCCCCTCCCCCCGTTGTCCGTTTACCTTGCCGTGGTGGGGGGGGGGGGGCTTGCGGTGTGGTGTGTTTGGGGCGAGCTCTTGGGCGGAGTAGTGACCCCCAGTTGCTCAAACCGAAGTTCGGCGGGTAGGGATTTTTTCTCCCTCCTTCCCTCATCACACTTACCAAATTTCGGAACAAGGCCCAAGCCAAGGTTCAGCGACCGTGCCGATGACTGCATGGTACCGGGGACAAGCGGTTGACTTCAGGGCTAGCTGGCGAACCCTGTCGTATGCAGCCTTACCCCTGTGTGGAGGAGCTACGCAGGGGCTCGACCCCGTTTTTTCCCCCCAGTTCTCCGGTCCATTCATGGATTCAACAGAAAAAACTCTTCTCCCTCTAGTGGGGAGCGTCAGATGAATTTGTGTTATGCAGCAAAATTTTTTCTTATAAAACGTACTGATTCAAATTATAATTTTACTATAATTTTACTAAAGTTTCTCCATTTTTAATTAACATAGCCCTGGTAAATACAATAGGTGAGTTTCAATCAGTAAAATAATTAAAAAACGGTGAACTCTTGGTCGAAATTAAAGATATTAAACAAATTAAACCCATATTATCATTAAAACAAATTAGCTCTTTCCTAGTTACAGTTTCGCCGCATTTTACTTTAAATTTTTCAAGAGGAATAATTTCCGAGCCTGACCTTCTCTACACACCAGAGAAGGAAATCCTGGAAGAAATGGAAAATAAACACATCACTGGAGTGAAGAGGATTACCATCAAACGTAACGACGAGATGGCGCCTACTAAACATATTATTTTGACATTAAATAAACCTCACTTTCCTCCACGTGTAAAAGCAGGCTACCTCTCTTGTTCGTCAGACCGTACATTCCAAATCCGCTCCGGTGTTTCAAATGCCATCGGTTCGGCCACTCAAAAATTTCTCGTCGTGGTACTGACACATGTGCCAGATGTGCAGAGCCTGGTTCTGACAACAATGAATGTACGAACAATTACAAATGCGTTAATTGCAGGGGAGACCATCCATCCTATTCCAGAAAATGTAGCAAATGGCTCACCGAAAAGGAAATTCAAATTATCAAAACTACACAAAAGATATCTTATCCAGATGCCAGACCCCCCCGTTGTCCGTTTACCTTGTCGTGGTGGGGGGGATGCGGTGTGGTGAGTTCGGGGCGAGCTCTTGGGCGGAGTCGTGACCCCCAGTTGCTCAAACAGAATATCGGCGGGAAGGGATTTGTTTCTCCTTCCTTCCCTCATCACACTTACCAAATTTCGGAACAAAAACCCAAGCCAAGGTGTGTCAACCGTGCCGATGGCTGCGTGGTACCGGGGCCAAGCGGTATCTCTTACGGGAGGCTTCAGGGCTAGCTGGCGAACCCTGTCGTATGCAGCCTTACCCCTGTGTAGGGGGGCTACGCAGGGGCTCGACCCCGTTTTTTCCCCCCAGTTCTCCGGTCCAATTGTGGATTCTAAAATTAAAAACTCTTCTCCCCCTTGTGGGGAGCGTCAAATGAAATCGAGCGGTACAGCCAAATAATTCATTATTAAACGAGCTGATCCAAACTTAAATCTTACTAAAGTGTCTCCATTCATAATTAACAAAGCGCTAGTACATCAAATAGGTGAATTTGAATCAGTCAAAAAATTACGCAGTGGCGAACTCCTTTTTGAAATCAAAAATCAAAGCCAAATTAAACCTTTATTTACTCTTAAACAAATAGGCTCATATCTGGTCACTGTTGCCGAACATTCCACCTTAAATCTTTCTCGAGGAATCATTTCTGAGCCTGATCTCCTCTACACTCAAGAGACGGAGATTTTAGAGGAGATGAAAGACCAGCACGTGAGTGGAGTTAAAAGAATTACCATCCGGCGTAATGGAGAAATACTCCCTACTAAACATGTCATCTTAACGTTTAGTACTCCTAACCTCCCACCACGCGTCAAAGCTGGCTACCTCTCTTGCCCAGTACGGCCCTATATACCAAATCCACTTCGATGTTTCAAGTGTCAAAGATTTGGGCACTCAAAGACCGTGTGCCGTGGAGTAAACACATGTGCCAAATGTGCTGAACCCGGCCATGAGAGTGATGGCTGTACCAAAGAGCACAGATGTGTAAACTGCAAGGGAGAACATCCATCTTACTCCAAAAAGTGCTCTAAATGGCTTCTTGAGAAAGAAATCCAAGTCATAAAAACGAGCCGAAATCTATCTTATCCTGAGGCACGAAAAATTGTTGATTCTCGTACCCCTACAACTGGGCTATATTATGCTGCAGCAGTAAGAAAGGTTTACAAAAGTTCCAGCACACAAACGGAGGCACAAACACAAACTAATTCTGATCAAACTTACAAACCTCCGAATAAAAAATCCAGTAGTTCAAAATCTTCCCCGAACAAACTAAATGAAAATAAAATACAAACAGAACAAGTAAAACCTGCTGAATCTCTTCTTACAAATAAACCAAATTCACAAAATTCTAAAAAATGTACTGAAAAAAAGAAAAACATTAAAGTACGTGCTAAAATCGGAGCTACCTCTAAACAGAGGCCTCCCAATCTTTATAATTTCAAAAGAGAGGACTTCTTGCTACCTAGCAAGAAAACTATATCAACTAAAAATTATCATAAGGCAGTTGTTCCCCTCCATGAGGATGTAGATGATGTAGAATTTCAAGAGCTGCCGCCATCCGAAGATGAGGGATGGACGGACGTCCCTGCCTAATGAGCCACCTTTCTTTCTTTTAGCCGTCTTTCCCTTTTTTTTTTCTCTTCATGGCCCTGAGCATTCTTTCTTGGAATTGTCAGAGTTACTCGCGTAATGTCACGGACGTCAAAGATCTCGTTAAATGTTACCAACCGGCCATTTTCTGTCTGCAAGAGACATTCTTGTCACCTTCTGATCAACCGAGACTGAAAGGTTTTGAAATATACCGCAAGGACTGCTTGACAGGAAACCGTCGTTGTGGTGGAGTGGCGATGCTAATCTCTAACGATTATGCATCTAGCCAGCTCGATATCAACACGTCCCTCCAGGCAGTAGCTGCGCGTGTTCACCTTCACTCGCTGATCACAGTCTGTTCTATGTACATTCCACCTTCTTATGACTTGAGAAGCGTGGAATTGCAGACATTGATAGATCAACTCCCTCCCCCATTTGTCATCTTGGGGGATTTGAATGGCCACAATCCTCTCTGGGGTAGTCCAGACACCAACACTAGAGGATTGATAATAAAAAATTCTATCAGTAACAATGATCTATGCGTTCTTAATAATGGTGAAAATACCTATTTCCATCTTCCGACGCAGACTTACCATGCCATCGATCTTGCAGTATGCTCACCTTCTGTTCTGCCACTGTGGGATTTCCATGTTGAAAGTGGACTCTACACCAGTGGCCACTTTCCGATCAAGATAACCTTTACTGGACGCTGCAGCTATAGTGAGCAGCAGCAAACCCGTTTTCGCCTTGATCGTGCTGATTGGGCAGCATTTACCCAGTTGGCAGAAATAACATCGGAAGTAGTGAAGAATTCTGACATCGATGTAGCAGTAAGCCGAGTAACCGACATTATCTTGAATGCAGCGAAAGCTGCAATACCAAGAACCACCAAGAGGAGTATTAAATTTCCGAAACCTTGGTGGAACTCTGACTGCCAGGCAGTCTATAAGAACCAGAAAAAAAAGCATGGAACACATTTCGTCGATATCCGACCACACAAAATCTTGTGGCACTGAAGAGAGCTCGTGCTGAAGCTCGGAGGATTCGGCGAAAAAGCCAGCGGGAGTCGTGGCAAACATATGTCAGCACAATCACGACTTCCACCCCGTCCAAGACCGTGTGGGGCAAAATTAAAAAAATAGCTGGTAATTATCAAACTTCTTGTGCTCCCATACTTGAGAAAAATGATCAAACAATATCTGACCTCAAAGAGGTGGCTGACTGCCTGGGGACACATTTTTCAGAAGTCTCCAGAGCAGGTACTTACAGCTCAAAGTTTTTAGCTCTTACATCGCTTAAGGAAACAAAAATCCTTAATTTTAATTCAAACGTTTTAGACTCATATAATTCTGATTTTACCTTTAAAGAACTTCAGACTGCTTTGCAAAAAACCCGCAATACCTCACCTGGTCCTGATGAAATATATAATAGTATGCTCAAAAATTTGAGTAAAAAAACTCTAGAAAATATACTAAAACTCTTTTATAGAATTTGGACTGAACAACGTTTTCCGAAAATCTGGACTCAAGCAATAATAATACCCCTATTGAAACCAAATAAACCACCTAATGAACCCGAAAGCTATAGACCTATAGCTCTTACTAGCTGCCTTTGTAAACTGATGGAGCGAATTGTTAACGCCAGACTGGTTTTAACTCTGGAGTCGAATCATCTGTTGTCCTCATATCAAAGCGGATTCAGGCGCGGCAGCTGCACAGTTGACAATCTGCTGCTTCTCGAAACATTAATTAGAGAAGCCTTTCTTAAACGAAAACATCTTGTGAGCGTATTCTTCAACATTGAAAAGGCATATGACCGTACCTGGAGATATGGGATTCTCAAAACCCTGCATGAATATGGGCTGCGAGGTAACCTACCTATCTTTATCTCCAATTTTCTAAAACATCGATCTTTTCGTGTACGTGTCAAATCTGTCATGTCGGATACCTTCATCCAAGAGGAAGGTGTACCTCAAGGAAGTGTTTTGAGCGTAACTCTTTTCGTAATAGCAATAAATAGCTTAATCGAACAACTGCCTCCCACTGTCAAAGGTACCATGTTCGTTGATGATTTCCAAATCTCTTTCTCTTCATCGAACATGAGTATCATTGAAATACAGCTTCAAATAGCTATCAATAAAGTTTCTCATTGGGCGGATGAAAATGGATTTGCTTTTTCCCCCAGAAAGACTTTCTGCATGCATTTTTGCCGTATAAGAGGTTTACATCCTGATCCTAACCTTGTCATTCAAAACCAACCTATATCTGTAAAAGATGAAGGAAAATTCCTTGGTCTCATATTTGATAATAAACTTAAATTTTTGCCGCACATTAAAGAGTTAAGGAAAAAATGCTTTTTGAAATTAAATATCGAATCTTGGCTAACACTTCTTGGGGTGCCGATACAGAGTCCATGATAAGAATCTACAGGACTCTGATACGCTCAAAGATTGATTACGGATGTCAAGTTTATGGCTCCGCAGCTAAAAGTTATCTCAAGATCCTGGATCCAATACATAATCTGGCTCTGCGCAAATGCACAGGGGCATTCCGTACGTCTCCAATAAGCAGTCTACTTATTACAGCACATGAACCTCATCTGGACTATAGACGTCTTAAACTTTCTCTTCATTTTTATTTCAAAACTAAACCAAATATAAACAATCCCGTGCATTTACACATTTTTCACCCATCAGATGAAGATTTATTCCTACGTCGTCCTTCGGTCACCCCAACATTTGGGATCCGAATGCGACAAGCGCTAAATCGCCTGCAGCTCTCAGATTTTAATACATGCATTACTTCAGAACTCATTGAACCATGGAGCGATAGTAATATTTTCGTACTCTCTGATTTTTCTAAATTTCAAAAAGACACCATACCTGATTCAGTATACCGACAAATCTACTATGACGTAAGACAAAAATATTTTTCATATAATGAAATCTTCACCGATGGATCAAAATCAAATGATCACGTCGGCTTCGCTGCAGTTATTAATGGACAAATTATCTCTCAACAACTAAATGGTTCCTGTTCAGTTTTCACTTCTGAAATCAAAGCCATAGTCACCTCGCTACAAACAATAGCCCAATCATACTACAAAAAGTGGATAATGTATACAGATTCAAAAAGTTCATTAGATGCTATCACTAACTGCAACAACTATAGTCATCCTTTAGTTATAGAATTTGTTCAGTTGTACAATCGTCTAAAGCAAAACAATTTTGAAATTTTTTTATCTTGGGTTCCTGGTCATGTGGGAATAGCTGGCAATGAGACAGCCGATGCAGCTGCCAAGTCTGCAAGTGCCTATGTCGAAGATCTCGTCCCCTTTGAAGACCTTAAAAATTGCATTGCAGACAGCAAAAACAACTCTTGGCAGCGTGACTGGAATGGAGAAATGCAAAACAAATTGCGTTCCTTCCAGCCATATACAAAAGGTTTTAAATTCTTAAATATTAATCGAAGGGAACAAGTCATATTATCTCGACTTCGCATCGGCCACACCAGGTTCACTCACAAATACCTCCTTTGCCACGAACCAGCTCCAATGTGTAATAATTGTAATGTCATTCAGACAGTGTTGCATATTTTATGCAACTGCCCAAATTTTAATCGTATACGTTTTAAATATTTTAATAATTTTTATCCATCTTTGACGGAGTTACTAGGGGACACACCCCACTCCAATTTGTTCCCTTTTCTATATGAGATTGGTTTTATGTCTTTAATTTAGTTATTTTATCTTTATCCTATTGTTTGTGTTTAGATTTGTGTTGTTAAATTTCTGGTTTTACCTAAAGTTTTTAACTTCGTTTAAATGTGTGTATTGATAACGTTTTAAAACTTTTATAGTTGCTGTACTTTTAGGTTTGCTATCTGTTTCCCACAGCATTGTTTGGCGCAGCATAGCATATGAAGGCTCTTGTGCCAAAAAACCTAAAGTAACCAACCAACCAACCAACCAGATGCCAGAAAAATAGTTGATTCTCGTACACCCACAACAGGACTTTCATACTCTGCAGCAGTAAAAAAAGTATCAAAATCTGTAAGCACACAAACAGATGCTCAAGCCAATCTTGTAGCTAAAAATAAGCCGCTTCACCAGGCCCGTCATTTAGGGGGGGGGGGTCAATTGCCCCCCCCCTGGCTTTGAGAAATCAATGTATTTACATATAAGTGGGCGTGGTTTTTGATGTTTTCCGGTGAAATTGCATTGTGTTTGAACTAGGGATGGACCGGATAGTGATTTTGTCGGATATCGGATATCCCGTGGATCATCATCTAGCATGTTCGCTTATTTTTATGTAATGCAGCTTCAATACAATAAATCAAAGTTGTTCACGCATCATTTCTTTAAGAACGTGTTAAATACATTGAAATATAATTTTTAAAACCTCTATATTTTTTGTACACGAGTAGCACTACATATGAAATGAAACACTAGTATATTGTGTTTTATTTCTACATTTTTTCTTTATAAGAGGTAAACTTTAAAAAATTGATAGAAAAATATTTCTGTATGTACTCATAGTTTAAACTTTTAATTATTCTTCGCTTAAACTTAAAACTTTATTGTTTCAGATATCATTTCAATAAATTTCTGCATAAATGATGGTCATTAAATATTTCATCAATAATCATGTCCACGATAGTTGATTTACAAAAAGAAAAAAAAAAGCTAAGCTTAGTAAACGATTTTTTTTTTCAAATTAATGCATATAGTAGTAGAGTTATATGAATTTAAATTTCATTACAAAGTAACACAGTTTCTGGTTTCCAATTTTGCAATAAAATAAAACAAAATTTTGCCTTGAAATTTTTTTAAAGAATAATACGCATATAATTTTTTTACATACAAGTTAAGAAAACATTAAAACAGGACCAGTGCGTTAAAAAAAAAGTATATAATAAACTTATGCTCAAATAATCAATTTTAAATTTTACTTTTGTTCCAAAAAATTAAGATGCACATTCATAAAAGATGCAAATTATCATTTTAAATACATTAAGAGTCATGCTAAACACATTCACTTTTTTAAAAACAAATTAATAAACTATTTCTTAAACAATCATCTCGAAATTAAACTTCATTTTGAAAAAATAAAGATACATTCTTGGATGAAAATGTTATATTTATGGGTTATTCCAGCCAAAATGGTACAAATCATGTCTGAAATTGTCGAGTTAAGTTCATCAAATGAAGTAATTTTCGCCAACTAATCGTTGTTTTAAAAATTCTCTGTTTATTTTCGCATAATATAGTGTAAATGGCTCGTATATCTATATATATGAGTCATTCATTAAGGGTTTTGAATAGTTGAACAACTTTGTGTAACAGAGAAGACAAATGAGGTGTGAAAAATATATTTCTTATTGTAAAGAAAAGTTAATTACAGAACAACAAGCCCGTCATTTAGGGGGGGGGGCAGGGGGTCATCCCCCCCCCGACTTTGAGAAATCAATGTATTTACATATAAGTGGGCATGTTTTTTGTTGTTTTCTGGTGAAATTGTATCGCTTTCAGTTTATCAAATTAAATTATTTCCGCCAACTAATCATTGTTTTAAAAATTATTCTCTATTTATTTTTGCTCAATGTATAAATTGCTTGTATGTGAGTCATTCATGAAGGGGTTTTGAATATTTTGATCACTTTGTGTAACACTAACAGAGCCCCCCCCCCGTTGTCCGTTCACCTTGCCGTGGTGGGGGGGCTTGCTGTGTGGTGTGTTCGGGGCGAGTTCTTGGCGGAGTAGTGACCCCCAGTTGCTCAAACCGAAGTTCGGCAGGTAGGGATTTTTTCTCCGTCCTTCCCTCAGCACACTTACCAAATTTCGGAACAAGCCCAAGCCAAGGTGTAGCGACCGTGCCGATGACTGAGTGGTACCGGGGCCAAGCGGTATCTCATACGGGAGGCTTCAGGGCTAGCTGGCGAACTCTGTCGTATACAGCCTTACCCCTGTGTAGGGGGGCTACGCAGGGGCTCGACCCCACGTTTCCCCCCAGTTCTCCGGTCCGCTAATGGATTCAAAAGACAAAAACCTTTCTCCCCCTTGTGGGGAGCGTCTGAAAGTCACGTCTAATAATGCAAAATTATTTCTAATAAAACGAAACGACCCGTTGTTAAATTTGACTGCAGTTTCTCCATTCGTAATTAACAAATCTCTCGTACAATAGATTGGTGAATACGAATCCGTGAAAAAGCTACGCAGTGGCGAACTTCTCCTTCAAATTAAAGACCAAAAACAAATTAAATCTGTTATGTCTATCAAACAAATTGGTTCTTATCTTGTTACTGTTTCCGCACATACAACACTAAATCTTTCTCGAGGCATCACCTCCGAGCCAGATCTTTTCTTCACTTCTGAGAAGGAGATCTTAGACGAGATGCTAGACCAGCATGTGACAGGAGTGAAAAGGATAACCATCAAACGCAATGGCGAGATGGTTAACACAAAGCATATCATTCTGACCTTTAATACTCCTGTCCTTCCTCATCGTGTCAAAGCTGGCTGTCTCTCTTGCCCAGTCCGGCCGTATATACCAAATCCTCAAAGGTGTTTTAAATGCCAGCGGTTTGGCCATTCTAAGTTTGCTTGCCGAGGTACTGACAACTGTGCCAGATGTTCTGAACCTGGCCACGAGAGTAATGGATGCACAAAACAATACAAATGTGTAAACTGCAAAGAGGATCATCCGTCTTATTCGAGAAAATGCGCAAAATGGCTCCTTGAGAAAAAAATCAAAGTAATAAAAACCACACAAAATATATCTTATCCTGAGGCAAGAAAAATAATTGATTCCCGCACTCCTGCAGCAGTATTATCTTATGCGGCTGCAGTTAGAAAAGTTTTCAAAAGTTCCGGCACACAAACAGAGGCACAAACACAAACTAATTCGAACCAAACTTACAAACCCAAATCTCCAAATAAAAAATCCATAAGTGCAAAATCTTCCCCGAACAAACTTAGTGAAAATAAAACAGAAATAGAGAAAGAAAAACCTGCTGAATCTCTTTGTATAAACAAACCGAATACACAAAATTCTAAAAAATGTACAGAAAAAAAGAAAATCATAAAAGCACGTGCTAAAATCGGAGCTACCTCTAAACAGAGGCCTCCTAATCATTATAATTTCAAAAAAGAGGACTTCTTGCTACATGGCAAGAAAACAATCTAATCTTATCAATATAATCTTAATATCAATATAATCTAAATCTTATCATAAGCTGGCGGTTCCAGGGGCACCTCTGGGCTTGCGACTTGCGGGCGACTCCAGGACCCATCGCCCCCCCCCCGTTGTCCGTTTACCTTGTCGTGGTGGGGGAGCTTGCGGTGTGGTGTGTTCGGGGCGAGCTCTTGGCGGAGTAGTGACCCCCAGTTACTCAAACCGAAGTTCGGCGGGTAGGGATTTTTTCTCCCTCCTTCCCTCATCACACTTACCAAATTTCGGAACAAGCCCAAGCCAAGGTGTGTCAACCGTGCCGATGGCTGCGTGGTACCGGGGCCAAGCGGTATCTCATACGGGAGGCTTCAGGGCTAGCTGGCGAACCCTGTCGTATGCAGCCTTACCCCTGTGTAGGGGGGCTACGCAGGGGCTCGACCCCACTTTTCCCCCCAGTTCTCCGGTCCGCTAATGGATACTGAAATTAAAAACCCTCCTCCCCCTCGAGGGGAGCGTCAGAATGTCTCGTTAAATAATCCGAAGTTCTTTTTAATTAAACGTAATGATCCAACTTTAAATCTTTCTAAAGTGTCTCCTTTTATCATCAATAAAGCGCTTGTGCATCAGATAGGTGAATTTGAATCCGTGAAAAAATTACGCAGTGGCGATCTTCTTCTTGAAATTAAAAATCAAAACCAAATAAAATCTTTATTGGCCATGAAACAAATAGGTTCATATCTTATTACTATTTCTGAACACGCCACTTTGAACCTCTCTCGGGGAATCATTTCAGAGCCAGACCTTCTTTACACTCAGGAGACTGAAATCCTAGAGGAGATGAAAGACCAACACGTGAGTGGAGTTAAAAGAATTACCATCCGACGTAATGGAGAGATACTACCTACTAAACATGTCATCTTAACGTTTAGTACTCTTAACCTCCCACCACGCGTCAAGGCTGGCTACCTCTCTTGCCCAGTTCGACCATACATTCCAAATCCTCTTCGTTGCTTTAAATGCCAGCGTTTCGGTCATTCCAAGCTATCATGCCGTAGAACAACTGCTTGTGCCAGATGTTCTGAGCCCGGCCACGATAGCAATGAATGTACGAAGGAATTTAAATGTGTCAACTGCAAGGGAGACCATCCCTCTTACTCAAGAAAATGATCTAAATGGATCCTTGAGAAAGAAATTCAAGTCATAAAAACGACTCAAAACGTATCTTATCCTGAGGCACGAAAAATTGTTGAAACCCGTATCCCTACAACTGGATTATCTTATGCTGCAGCAATTAAAAAGGTTTTTAAAAGTTCCAGCACACAAACAGAGGCACAAACCCAAATTAATTCTGTTCAAACTAACAAACCCAAAACTACACAAAAGCAATCCAATAGTGCAAAAACTTCTCCGAAAAAACTAAATGAAAATAAAGAAACGCAAATGGTAAATATAAATCCTGCTGAATCACTTTTTTCAATTGTACCAAAGACACAAAATTCGAAAAAATGCACTGAAAAAAAGAAAATTATACAAGCGCGTGCTAAAATTGGAGCTACCTCTAAACAGAGGCCTCCTAAATATTTTGCTTTTAAAAAAGAGGACTTCTTGCTTCCTAACAAGCAAGTTAAACTCACCAAATCACTTCATCACTCCATTCATGACGAAGTTGAGGACGTCGAATTTAAAGAAATTCCGTCATCCGAAGATGAAGGATGGACGGACGTTCAAGCCAAATGAGGCGTCCTTCTTTCTTTTGGCCGTTTTTCTTCCTTTTTCTCTCCATGGCCCTGAACATTTTATCTTGGAATTGTCAGAGTTACTCGCATAATGTCACGGACGTCAAAGATCTTGTCGAAACACACCAGCCGGCCATTTGATAGACCGAGGTTGAAAGGTTTCGAAATGTACCGCAAGGACTGCTTGGCAGGAGACCGTCGTTGTGGAGGAGTAGCGATGGTAATCTCCACTGATTACGCATCTAGCCAGCTCAACATCAACACGTCACTTCAGGCAGTAGCTGCGCGTGTTCACTTTCACTCGCTCATCACAGTTTGCTCTGTGCATATTCCACCCTCGCACGATTTGGGAAGCGTGGAATTGCAGACATTGATAGATCAACTCCCACCCCCATTTGTCATCTTGGGGGATTTCAATGGCCACAATCCTCTCTGGGGGAGTTCAGATACAAACAGCAGAGGATTGATAATAGAAAATTTTATTGGTGACAACGATCTATGCGTTCTTAACAACGGTGAAAATACATATTTCCATCTTCCAACGCAGACTTACCATGCCATCGATTTGTCAATATGCTCACCTTCGCTTCTGCCTCACTGGGATTTCGAGGTGGAAGGTGGTCTCTACACCAGTGGCCACTTCCCGATCAAGTTAACATTTACTGGACGCTGCAGCTATAATGAGCAGCAGCAAGCCCGTTATCGCCTTGATCGAGCTGATTGGGCAGCATTTACCCAGTTGGCAGAAATAACATCGGAAGTAGTGAGTGAAACTGACATTGATGTAGCGGTAAGCCGAGTAACCGACACTATTCTAAATCTCCCACCAGGTCCCAGGCCCTCTAAATCTTCTAAACTTCTCCCAGGATGAGCCGGACGGCGCGCCTTCGATTCCTCCTGTAGAGCCGTTGGATGTCGCGGTGGTCCCTCGGGTTAGTAGGCCGCCTCGCTACGAAGTTTCGGTTAGGTTCCGGCAGCTTGACGAATCGTTGAACGAAGGCGGTGTACTCCTACAACATATCGCAGAAGGGCTCCCAGCTATCTGCACTATAGCCACTCAGGAGATCTTGGAACCTCGACGTGAACGCGGAAGAGGGCGATGCGTCCACATTCTGCAACATGATGGAGACATCCGGGACTGTTGTTTCGTCCACCGGGGCCTGTGACAGTCCGGGAGGATCGTCCGCTGGTATAGATTCTGGGCTCCCGCTGCTATCCCTGGACTAGTCTTCATTGCCGTACTGGGATTGGCTCCCAGTCGGCGACTGTGGCTGCGGTTGCTGCGTCCCATCCGAGTTCCCAGGGGCTGTAGTCATCTGAGAAGTTTCTTGGGCAGAAGTCGTAGGCTGGCTGTTAGTTCTTGCTCGCCGGTTCCGCAAAAGGTGACGCGCCTGACGATGGTTCCGTAGTCCCCTCGACCCGGGGAAAGAGGAGCCGCATTCTTCGCAACGATGTGGCAGGTCTTCGCGGGAAGCCTCCACTAGTCTTCTCGTCCGGAGGTATCCATGTTTCTGCAGGTTTTTCTTTCCCAGCCGGAGTTTGCATACCCGGCACCAAAAGGAGTGAGTGACTATGTCAATTCCGTGGTCTGTCAGAAGATGGCGCAGCACGGATTGCTTGACTCCGGCCCAGGATTCCCCCAGGAAGGAGCTCCGGCATCCAGCTGTAGGGCAGGCGAGGGGGCATGCGAAGGGGAGGGTCAGGTTGAACTTCGTTCCCTCGACGAAGCACGGCGCAGCATCAGCGGGGAGCCTGGGGCTATCCTACGGATGGCGTTCCTCTTGCGGCGAGCGGCTTCTTCCGTTCAGCGTAGGATTGGTGGGAGGTCTGGATACCGCGCTGGTCCGTCCAGGCGAGCTTAGGTCGGCTCTTCTCGGGGAGCTTCCGACGGCGACAGCGGCGTAGGTGGGCATCACAAGCGGCTGGGCGGCAAGGTTCTCAACTGTAGCGTCCCGTTCCGGTGCGAGGGGTTCCGGCGCGGACGAGGCTTCAGCTGGAATCTCCGGCGTGACGCTTGGCGCTTCAGGGGTTCCTTCGGCGGAGCTTTCGGGGTTGCTGGCATCTTCCGTTGTCGCTGTTGGGCTGTCCTCCGTCTGTGCAGTCGGCGGGTCCGAGAGGAGATCTTCGAGGGTCGGCATCGATAGCGCCACATTTTTCGGGGGGACCTCCGTCTTCTTGGCATTCTTTTTCTTCGCCCCCGCGTCCGGCTTCCGATCGGCGACGATTCTTTCTCCTGCGGGGTTGCTTCCGGCGGAAACGAGAGTCCTTGGCTGAGCCGCATTCCTCGATGAGCAGGGGGTCTCCTAAGAGGGGCCGGTACAGCAAACGAGGTCGACGGTTCCGGACGAGGGCGGGGAGGCGATCCTCGAGGTTCAACTCCGGCGGCCAGAATAGCTCCAGGAGGCGACTTCAGCGGCCGCGGACGGGGTAGCGGTCTTGGCGGGGACTTCCTTCCACTGGATGGCGGGCTTCCTTCGATCCGTCGGCGAGCGTCCATCAGGAGGATATCTAGGGCAGAGGCATCCATAGTTGAGGCATCCTTCAGGTGGTCGTCCATCAGAGAAGCATTCCACTACACTTTGATCTTAGCTTCCAACTCTGATCTTAGCTTCCTCGGCAGCAGGATGGTCTGGGCTGTCTTCCACCGCTTCGGGATCCTCTGGAAAAGACGACACAGGTTAAAGATGTCAGCAAGCACCAGAGCATCAGTTTCAGCAGACTTCCAATGGTTGTATGTGAGGCTGTCAGGCCCCGGTGGAAAAAGCCCTGCTGACACGCACGCTCTTCCACCTCTTCCTTTGGGACACTGCACCTTTGGGCTTCATCTCCCGTGATGACTCTAATTGCACGCCGTCGATTTCTTCTGTACAGTCTTTGAATTGCTGCTGCATCTTCCGGTTTGAAGGAGACCGCTGGTCTCGGGGCCTGGGACGTCGCTCGGGCAGGGATCTTGAAATGGTCCTGTACCTGCTCGATGATGGCGTCCACTGTTGTCTGGAACGTCTCGAAGTCAGCTTCAGACTGGTGGCGTTGCAGCAGCTCATTCAGGACTCCGTTGAAGTGCCACAAGAGGCTTGCATCTTCAGCCTCCTCTGCGGCCTGGGAGGCACCCGCATCAGCCAACACCGGGGAAACTCCCCCAATGGAGTCGGGGACTTGGGATTGCTGCAGGCTGCTTGACTCAGAATTTTGTGAGGTCAGTGCCGGGCTACCCACTTCCTGCTCGGCTACCACCTCATCGGCTGCAGGAACTACGGGTCCCTGTCGCTGGTCTTGATCGTTCGCTTGGACGACATCGGAAACACTTTGCTGCGTCGAGCCGACCGGGATGTTACTATTCCTCGCTCTTCTCCTCGGGAGGTCCGGGATAGCTAGCGGGGTACTGGCATCAGTTCTATCACGCTTAATGTGGTACATCACATGGCACCTCAGGCCAGCTCTTGTCGTAGTTCGAAAGGTACACCGTTCGCACCTCCACGGTCTTGGATTCAGGCTTCCGGAAGTAAGTCCCGACACCAAGCAGGCATGCAGCGACGGCTTACGTCCAATCGCCGTTCCACACACCCCACACCAGTTGACGGTCGAAGACAGCGGCAGGCCATGATCCCTCACGATATGGCGGACGAGCGAACCCTTGGAGCTCGTCCAATCTTTCTCGCCAAATGTCCGCTGGCAATCAGGTTCGAAACACTTCATGACATCCTCGAACGGAAACACTAGATGCAGGCTATCCCCTCGTCTCGCATTGCCGTCCGGACAATCTGGATCACGTACGACCGGCACCGGGACACGCTGGAGAACGTCCGGGAGAGGCTGGAAGTCGGAGTGTCGGGAATCCAGGACAACGTCCCCACTAGAACCACTGGCTGGACCTCGCTGATCATCTGCTGGAACCCGAAAAGCAGCCACAGGACGGTCGTCTTGGAAAGCATCGCCGAGCAGCTCCTCATCAGTGCTCGGACGGTTGGGGGTCCCGGCATCAACTCTAGTGGGCGGCGATGGGGATGGAACATCAACCTCAACCGTGCACTCGTCACCCGTAGGGTCCAGGTCAATAACTACGGAACCAGAAGAATTCGGGCTGCAGACGGGGCTCGCCGTGATGGCCTCGGAATTCCCGTCAAAAATCTCCGTCATTGCACGTTCAGCCGATGTTGGAAGGTAGCTAGGTCTGGACGATGACATCTCAGCTCCGTGGTGCAGAGCAACTGGACTCTCCGCGCCGGCAGATTCCGGTTGAGTCGGGGGGAATGCTGTTAGGTTGTTCTCAAAGGGGACAGTGATATCAATTATCAAAACTGTATCCCCTTTCTCCAGGACAAGATCAGGACGGAGCCCGGTGTTGTCGAGAGCCTGTTTCTCCCCCACTGCAGTCCAGCGTCCCAGGGCGGCTTTCTTTATTCTATCAACGATGTTGTTATGACGCCTCTGGTAGCTGGCACTGTAACACATGCAGTGGCACAAGACGTGGGGGAGAGTTTCATCATATCCACATTTGCGACATCTTTTGTCGATTGGACCGGGGCCATGCTTATAAGCATTAAGGGGTACAAGCCCGAGTCTGGCGCGATGGATGAAGCGCCAATCAGCAAATCTTGTGTACCCCCCGTTCGAGTGAAAGTGGCTGCTAGCTTTTGTGGCGGAGAAACACTCGAACGTTTTCCCCTGATGTGGGTGAGCTTTAAGGCCGTCTGCTCGGGCTAATTTAAAGGCAGATCTTAATGTCTTAAAGACGGTCCTCCTCTGGACGATGGTTTTGTCCCCTCTGGTGATGCACACGTCGCCAGCTTCGGAGATGGCCCATTTTACCTGAAGTCTGGTCGACGCGGCGCGAGCACGAGTCCAGTGGGAGGAGATTCTATTACTCGTGAGTTCGGCAGCCTCACCACTTAAAAATTTAGAAATATTTTCAAAATTGTTATTAGTAGGAAATCTGTGGTGGGCCGCCTTGCTCACTTCCTCCCAAGCCAAAAGTTTAACTATTTCATCTTTTGTTGTTAAAAGCTTAAATGCACTGTCGATTTGACTAATGTCAGAATCCTCGGCCGAGACTGAGATCCCGAAGAGTCCGCATTCGGCGGGGCCGAGGAAATACTCATTGGCGGCATTCTTCGGGATATTTAGGGTCTTTTTTATAAGAGGTCTAAAATGCTTATCAAGCTCAGCCCAGTCTGACTTGGCAAATTGGCTCGTGCGCATCAAAAAATTTAGGGATGGCAGAAAAAAGGTCTTAAGTGCATCGAGCCGTTGCCAAGGAGTCAATTTAGCCTCGAGGATTTTGGAGGCTCTTGATTTTAGCTCCTGTAGAGTCTTTTCTCCTCCAGGCCCCACCTCTTAGCATAAAGCCTTAGGTTCCATCACCCAGGGGTCCGCGGAGCGGGCCCCCGCATGACAGGGCGCTGGAGGCCGGTAGGCGTAAGTGCTACAGACGTGATGGTGCTTATTACGTCGGGTAGAGCCCCTATATATACTCAAGCCGACGCATCCGCCATTTTGGATCAAAAGCGATTTTTATGGGTTACCACACTTGGCTTGTTATCGCTCTTTTCAGTTCCGTTTCGTAATTGCGCACTTTCTCCCGTTCTCGCAAAGACAGAATGAGGAGGTCTTCATTGCATAAACTGTTAAGGCGCAGAAAACTAAAATAACTTTAAATATATAAGCAATAAAATATTGTCTAACTCGAGACAATAAAGTATTGTCTCGATTTCAAAAAGGGATTTAAAATCTAAAGCGTTTCAAGAAGATTTTTAGTAACAGTTTAGGACAGCAATATGGATAGATTTGATAATCTCATATTATTAATTTGAATAATAATAATAAACTTAGATTCTAAAGTGGAACATCACAAGTGAATTTATTTTATAGAATTTAGAAGGCGCAGAGATAGAAATTAATAAGTAACAGCAAAAATATCTTAAGATTAACTAGATTTTACTAAGTTGGTTTTATGTAGGCATAAAAAATATATATTTTTAAATAATGCAAAAATACAGTACGCATATTTTTACTCATTTTACTTGCATTAGGAGCAAAACAGAGTCTTAGTACTAGAATTTTTAGAGGAAAAAGCCGTACTTCTAAAATAATAAGGTGGAAATGTGTCAACAAAACCTTTTACCCTTGCAAAAAAATATGTAATGGGGAATAAATATAAATGTACGGAATATCTGAGTTATAGCATGGTAATTCATTATTGTCAGAGTAATATGTCATACATTTAAATTTGAATAATTAACTAGAATGTGTTTTTATTAGGATATTTAAAAACATTTAATAAAAATAAAACCTTTATTCAATACTTAAAATAACAACAGAATACAATTCATATAAGGTTTATTAAAATTCACAGCACAAAATATACTCATACATTGGCTCTAAAAATGATTGAGTCTCACTAAGGTTCAATATAGAAGAAATTATACTTATAAATTAGAAATAAAATACATTTCGACAATACCAGGGCGTTTCCAAATATTATTTAAAACGTGTGAACATGCACAGAGACATTTGAAAACAAGTAATTAATTAATGAAAATAAAATCCAAAATATGGTGAATTCAACATTAGAAAATAACATTAAATAAATATTATGAAACAAAGTAACATTTTACTAGAATGTAAAATGAGAGGGAAAAATTGAGACGACATATTTTGAGATGAAGTATATGCTCAAAAAAAAAAAAACTTTTTTGAAAATAAGGTATAAATGTCTAATGGAAAATTAACTTTAAAAACTCAAACCAGTACTCAATGTTTATAATACATTAAAAATGTAATTCATGTAACAAAAGCAACTACTCAACCACTATTTATTAAGCAGCGTAATATTTTTCTCAAATTGAAAACTAGTAAAAAACCCGAAACATTTTTACTGCAGGATGTGTTCCAACAATTACAAGAAATTTCAACTCATTATTTTGCAACATGTAAACACAAAAAGAATATGAAAAATGCTAAAAATACTTATGACAAAAATAATACACATTTTAACTATTTAAAAAATATTCTGACCTTAGAAAGCAAAACCGAAAGGAATTTAATTTGAAATTAAAAGTGTAAGTGACAAACAAAAAAAAAGCTATGTATAACCAAACCACTGCTCAGTGTTTAAAATTCATATAAAATGTGCAAATCACATAACAAATTTAATAACAAATTATAAAACATTATATTACATATTATTCCCAAGCATTAGCTATTTGTGTGATGTCCTAACAGAAAACATGACGTTACAACTAATGATAAAGCAAAGTAAAATTTCTCTTGAAAAAAGGGACATTTTAAGATGAAGCAGGAGCTCAAATAACTACAAGAAGTTTCTATTCATTATTTTCCAATATGTGAACACACATAAAAACTTTAAAATTCTGAAAATACCCATGGGGAGAAATATAATATAATAAATAAACAAACTATCTGACACAATATTTAAAAATAACCTGATCTAGGAAAACAAACCGCTAATATTGTTTATTTGAAAGTGAAGTATGTATGGCTAATAAAAGAATAGCAATAAAGAAATCAAACCAGTAACTCTATGCAAGAAACCAACATTTAAACTACATACAATGAGTTATTATAAAGTACATCCATTTGTGACAGGTCTAAATATAAGACATATTTCTACAACTAATTATGAGACAAAATTAAAATTTCATTCCAATTGGAAACCAGGAAATAAGTTAAAACACAGTTAGAAATGAATATATATACTCATTGTTTTGTAAATTTATAAATGTGCATACATATGTTAAAACTTAAAAAACTTCTAGCAAAAAAAGTGAAATAATAATAATCTATAAATATAAAAGAAAGTCGTGTTAGTTACACTATTTATAACTCAAGAGCGGCTGTACCGATATGGCTAAAAATTGGTGGGTAGGTAGCTTAGAGCCAGGAGACGGACATAGGCTATAATTTACGTGTGTCAGTTACATAAATAGAAAAACTGTCTTATTGACTCAGCCTTTTTACTAAGCCTTTTTTGACACCTCCATGGCTGAGCGACATAAAGCACACGTTCTGGCAGCTTCCAATGCGCAGTAAACAGGTTGTTAGTTAGGGATGCGTTGAGTGTTATTTGACTTTTTTATGAAGTAAATTATAAACAAACGCGTTACTACCCTTGAAATTTATATGTGATAAGCTGTCAGAAATGATTGTCACTTAAGAGTTTTTACGCCTCTGAGGCTGAGAGGTAGAAAGCGCTTGGTGGGATGGCTCCTGCAATGCAGTTAAAGAGGTTGTTCTTCTCACTACTATTCTATCTTCTTCTATATATATAAAAGAAAGTCGTGTTAGTTACACTATTTATAACTCAAGAACGGCTGTACCGATATGGCTAAAAATTGGTGGTTAGGTAGCTTAGAGCCAGGAGACAGACATAGGGTATAATTTATGTGTGTCAGTTACATAAATAGAAAAACTGTCTTATTGACTCAGCCTTTTTACTAAGCCTTTTTTGACACCTCCATGGCTGAGCGACATAAAGGCGCACAGCGTTCTGTGCAGCTTCCC
>JAXGGA010017515.1:0-24170 GCA_038373865.1 Uloborus plumipes | reverse complement strand
CTCTAAAAAAAATATTACAAAATACTACTGTTTCCAAACGTTGCCAAAATCAATGTTGCTGAAATGCGAAATCTATGAAAATGAAAAAAAAAAAAAAAATCCGCCAAATCTTTTAATTAAGTCATTAGTGTATTGGAAACAGGGTTGCTAGAAAAAATACTACGCTCCTTATTTCGCCCGAAAAAATAGTACCGTAGAATCAAAAATACTACGTCTGGCCGTAGCCTACGAAGATTGACGCTGGCAACCCTGGAAAAAGAAAGAAACAAAAATAAGTATGAACACGTAACCATAGTAACAACATGAAAAATTGATTTCCGTTGATAAAATAATTCTTTTCATCTCTCTTTTCAAACAAATTTTATTCCAGAGCTCAATCATTTTAGAATCGTTTGGCTTGCTTTACTGAAGATAAGCCTTGAATTTCGGGATTCTAAAAACAGTTGTTACAGCTCTCCTGATGATCGTAGAAACTTCGAAAAAACTTCATTTTGTGCAGAAAATTTCAAGCTTTCGAATGACATAAGACTTGAAAATGTGTGTGAAATATTTCTTCCCTATTTTATCGAATTTCCGCTAAGAATTCGAATAGAAAAAGAACGAAATGGAATTTTCGAAAAATCGCTTCGAGGTGCAAAACTACATGCTACAAACTAATTTTGTGCCAAGTGGCATGAAAATCGACCGAACGGTTTTGGCGCTACGCGCGTAACAGACAGACAGACAGAAAGAAAGAAAGAAAGAAAGAAAGAAAGAAGGACAGACAGAACCACCTTCAGCTTTATTATTAGTAGAGAAAATACAGGGCTGTAAAAAAACGCAAAAAGTGCGAACAAAACGAAAAGTAGCTACATGCAACTCACTGTAAACTTCGTTCTTAATTATAGTAGAATAAAAACTCAAAAATCTTTGTGAAGCTAAGGAATGGAGCTTTTTATTGATATGTAATATGACTTTCTTACGGCAAGGTTACGTTTCAAGGTCCCCGACCGTAACTTTCGACCTTAAATATCTCAAAACCAGTCCCCTTGGAGTTTCTTCAAAAAAAAAAAAATATTTTATAACTCTACAACTCTTCTTCCCCCACACCCAAACTTAGGCTGGCACCGCAATGGCAAGTTACTCAGAAAAAAAAATCAAGAATGTTAACATGTTTTACATTAGGGAATTCCGTACGTCAGGTCACCCACCTTCCTGACTTCAACATTTCCAATATTAATGACATTTGGTGTGAAGGACACATATGACAAGATAAGTAATCCTAACAATTTTTATATCTTTATTTTAAAAAACTATAAGATATACAGGACAGTGAAAAAAACAAAAAGTGCAAAAAACAATAAAAAAAGTGGTTACATGCAAATAACTGTATTTTAACTTCTAATTACAGCAGAACATAAATTCAAACATCATTGTAAAGCTAAAGAATAGAGCTTGTTACAAAACAATGTTTAAACAAAAAGAAAAAACAATTCATATCACCAAAGTGTCTTTAACTTTTAAAAAATGGCGGACGTTCGTTCTTCTTTCTCTGTTGAATTACGGTAAGGAACTTGTTCTGCCCATCACAGATTATTGGCAGAAGCCACATTTGTGCAGTAGCACTTTCCTCACATCCTTCTCAGGACAGATCAGATCTTTAGATGCCCATTGCATGCCAAAATATCCAGTAACCTCTTGGTTGCTTCAGTTAATTAAAGTTTTATAATTATTATTATTTTTTTTTCTTTTTTTTTTTGAACGTTATTGAACTCACCAAATCTGTTTTTTTTTTTCTGTTTTTTCGATATATTTCACTCATTTAGACTTTTTGTGGACAGCACCGTAGCAGCAGCCCAACACTAACATTGGTCATGCTGTCAGTTTTTTACATGCAGAACAAAAGACATCAAAGTAAATCAATTTTTAAAAAGTTTAAAAAATGGAACTATTTAATCATAAATCAATATTTTTTATCCTTTATTGGTATGTTTGTTAAAAACTACATCTTATTGCAGAATTGCTTTTACTTATTTATGCTTTAAATGCATACGTCACGTACAATTTATTATTAATAACAGTTGGAATATAAACAAACCATGACGTTTATTAGTAAAAGACAATATATTAAATTTAATATTTATTACAAGACGTTAATTTCCTGGACATCTAATATATAACTCAAATGCTAATTAGTTCTTATCTTTAAAACTTGATTATAAGTGGAAATCTTGGGGTTTTAAATCTTTTAATTCCTTAATCACTATGGAAAATTCCTATTCGAAAAATGCTCTACCAAACTTAGCGAAACGTCTGAGAAAATGTCTTTCGGAATCGTATTAATTAAGTATCTAAACATCTTCCGTTGGATAGAAGAAACATCACATAATCACTTAATCAATAAGAGACAAATATCTGGACAATTGACCAGCTGCGCCTCTTGTCTTTCTAACATTAATTTTCCCCGAAAAGGAAAAGACAAATGATATTGTCTGTACAGATTACACATAAATATAATTACGTTCTTTGAAACTTTAATAACATTACAACCTTTAACAGGAAGGTACTGTAATATGAGGCATTTATTCATTGATGCAATACGAAACACGTATTTTTATCGAAGTATTTCTATTTACCAAAGTAGATGTTTCCAAAATAAACAAATGGAAAAGATATAATTTTGTTTCAAAAATGTATGTAGTTTTCTCATTTGCTGTCATTACAGAAAATTCTATTCACAATACTTAATTACATTAGTACTGAAAAATATATATTAAATGAGATTCAAAGTAAATTAAGTTATTTGTTAAGAAAATACATACATTAAGAATATGTTTGCACTTTTGCCCTTAATATGATAAATAAAAAATTCTGCAAGAAACAAAAGGAAATAAGTAAATATAAGGCACATTAATTAAAGGAAAACTATTTTAAATTTGGAAGCGTCACAGTCAATTAACGTTTTGAATTTCCCAAAATAAAACTATTTCTTTATTAAACATTCCAGGCAGTGGTAATTTTTGGAGAATATTAAGCCTATTTTCTTAGCTATTTTGGCATTAAGAACAGCTACAGCTCTGCATCTTTCGGGGCTTTAGGCGACTTGTTTCCACAGGGTTCTTTTTTATATGTTAGTAAAATACCTGTAATATTTTTTTCTGATTATATTAATAATAAATGAAATACATGTTATTTGGTTAACGCATATTGATATAATATAGTTATACTAGGTGACCCGCGCGAAGTTTTCACGGTACACTAAACAATTAATGTTGTTTTCACAGTATACTACAGCAAATTTATAGTAATAAACAGTAAAAATTGCTAATTTTACAGTAATAAGCTGTAAAATTGCTAATTTTACGTAGAAACAGAACAGAAATTTAAAAACCATTGTAAAGCTGAAAAATAGTGCTTTCTATTGATATATAGCATGACTTTCTTGCGACAGGCTTAAATTTCAAGGTCACGGTGAATGACCTTGTGATTTAGTTTTAAACAAATATACCAATTAAATAAATGTAACAATACCCAAAAATAAGGATAAAAAATATTAATTTATAATTAAATAGCTCTATTTTTTAAACTTCTTAAAAATGTTTTTACTTTGATTATGTCTTTTGTTATGGAGGTAAAAAACTGACAGCATTGCACATGTTAGTGCTGGGCTGCTACTACGGTGCTGTCCACAAAAAGCCTAAATAAGTGAAATATATCGAAAAAATAGCAAAACCAGATTTGGTGAGTTCAATAATTTTCAAAAAAAAAAAATAATAATAATAAACCTTTAATTGGCTGAAGCAACCAAGAGGTTACTGGATATTTTGGCACGCATTGGGCAATGGGCAGATCTGATCTGGAGAAAGTTGGATGTGAGGAGGGTGATGGCAATTCCAGTCCACCTCACAAATGTGACTTCAGCCAATTATCTGTGATAGGCAGTAGGGTGGAGCGAAAAAATGAATTTTTGATTTTCATAAACGGGTATCTTTCAATTACTGTGAATGAGGATAAGTAACAATTCTGTAAAAAATTTCACTTTTGCGACGTCATCTTTAGTCTGCGCATTTGGCCTAAAGTTTTAAAATTTGATTTTTTTTTTTTGGATTTTTCAATTTTTTTAAAAAAACATTGCAAATGATAAAACTAGTGACGGGTGGTTATTAAATGGAATAGAAAGGTTTGAAATATACAAGGAATTTTTTTAAATGATTTTAGATTAAGATTTCAGTCTGCTCATTAGGCCCAAAGTTCATCAAATTTTCAGAAATTTCCGATATTTTCGACATTTTTTAACTCAGTATTTCCTCTCAATATTCACTTGAAGTGTCTTCAAACCTGTTTTTATTCATTTTGTTATTACTTTGAACCCTGCAACTCTTCGCTAGCTCATGTGGAACTACCCAGGACTCACCACGAGGTGATGACCGCACTTCTAGTCCTACACGTGAACTCTTCCTTCCAACCAATGGAGCACGCATTTACATTTCTTACATACGACTTTCACAGTTAAATTGCTCCTTCGTGTCGTAAATTGATCAAATATTTCTGGCAAATATACTCGTTTTTACTAACCTTTTTCTTTTCCTGTGATTACATACCAATTTTGAAAAGCTTATGACCTATTTGACAGCTCTTTCAACTGATTGAGTCTTGAATGGCAGTTTAAAAAGAGCGCATTCAGAAATCATATTTAAATTGTCAGTTTCCATAATCTTTGTAAATATTGTGTTGTTAAGTTACCTGTAAAAGGTAGCTTTGTAATTTCCACCTCATGACAAGAAATCATATCGATGTATACTGACTTTTGATTTATGTATGTAATGTATGAAAATAGATTTTTATCTATTTTTGGGATCTGAAGCGTTCTCACTTGTTTGCCTGTTTTTTTTTGCTAGATTGAGCGTAGATAATACGATTTAAAACAAGTTTCTTTATATGCTCTCTCTTATAAACTAACTAGATAATTTCCCGGCGTTGCCCGGGTGCTTATTAATACAACATAGCTCTAAAAAATATTTGAATGAATTCTATCCACATGGGAATATAAAAACTTGTTTCATGCTAAAATGAAATAGTTGAGCCTTAAATTGATAATTCATTGTTAATCGAAATCTTTGTTGGAAAATACTCCTATTTAAATGTGTTACATTTTATCAATTTGTATGCTTAAAGTCTTATCTCTATTACTCTATCTATTCAAAATTGAAAGAAAATGGCCATTTTGAGACAAAAGATTTAAATTTTGAGCTTTTTGGATTTTTTTTAAATTTCAAAACCCCCGCCTATGTGAATTCTAATGCATCAAGAACCTCTGTGACAATCTTGTTGAAAATCCGACGAAAACTGTGGATTTGTATAAGTAACAAACATACATACATCCATTTATATACATATAGGTATCGATAACAGCATATTTCTTGGGTGCAAAGTATACATTGTTTTGAATAGATGTGAATACAATTTTCTGCTTTTTCCCGGAGAGATAATCTTTATAATCTCACACAAATTCATAGCTAAATTAGTAACGTCTGCACTTCATCCTAAAAAGAGCAAGGACACTTTTACCGCGAAAGTTGAACTCTTTTAAAAATTATAGTCTAAAGATTATGTTTGCTGTAGTCAACATCTGGCTTGGGAAAGCTTTCTTGGACTTCTGTTTCATTTTATTTTATTTTTTTTTTTGGGGGGGATATTTTCCCAGTCAAAACTACCTTGCTCATCTCATGAAGTTACTGTTGCTCAGTACTTGAATCATTTTTATTGTTAAAATCAATCTGATCAATGACAAATTCTATAGGTTCATATTGAACTGATTTGACAGTATAACATGTTGTTTAGCTTCGTCCAACAGACCCAAAAATCACTTTGGTCCACTGGTAGGTCCATCTAGCTTTTGCAAAAAATGCAGTAAATTAAGTTCATTCAAAGTAATCGGCAAATGTCCCATTACAGAGGTCTACCGAGTTTTTCTTCCAGTTTCCGTATTACACCTTTGTATTTTCCTGTCTTTGTAGTGCATCCATCAAAACCAAAGCAAACAATTTCTTACTCAAAGAAACAATTTATTGTTCCTGACTTGTCTAAGAAATGTAAAGGTCTGCTCTCATTGGTTGGAAGCGAGGGGAGCGCGGGTGGCACCCAAAGTGCGGCCACTTCCTCGTGGTGAGTCCTGGGTAATTTCAATGAGCAAGCAAAGAGTTGAGTAGTTAAAAGAAACAACAAAATGATTAATAAAATGTTTTGAAGGCACTTTACGTAAATATTGAGAGGAAATATTGAATTATAAAATTTCTGCTCAATATTGAAAATATCGGAAATTTATGAATATTTGATGAACTTTGGGCCTAATGCGCAGACTGAAATCATAATCTAAAATGGTTTAAAAAAATTTGTGCATATTTTGAACCTTTTTCTTCCATTTAATAGCCACCCGTCACTAATTTTATCATTTGCAATATTTTTTAAAAAAAATTGAAAAATCTAAAAAAAATCAGAAATTTCAAAACTTTAGGCCAAATGCGCAGACTAAAATTAACGTCGCAAAAGTGAAATATTTTACAGAATTGTTACTTATCCTCATTCACAGTAAATGAAAGGTACCCGTTTACGAAAATCAAAAATTCATTTTTTTCGCTCCACCCTAATAGGCAGAATATATTCATTGCCATAATTCGACAGAGAAAGCAGAACGTACGTCCGCTACTTTTGTTTTTTTTTTTTTTAAGTAAAAGACACTTTGGTAGTATGTTTGTTTTTCTTTTTGTTTAAACAAGTTTTGTAACAAGCTCTATTTTTTAGCTTTACAATGATATTTTTGAATATCTTTTCTGCTATAATTAGAAGCGAAGTTACAGTCATTTGCAAGGAACCACTGTTAACGAAATACAGTAGGTCAGAAAAGAAACGGCAATGCAGCAAACCATGCGAAGTAAAAGAGTGAAAGTCTTTTTTATTTTATGCCATATTTTAAGGATTTTCCTCCTTAAGGATCGCTTTCAAGCTACATCCGTTGAAAAACTACGATACCAGACAAACACACAGATACCCAAATTAGTACCGTCAAGTTTACAACCCCCCATTTTGTGGGTCGATTTTTAAAAGAATATTTTCTTACTAAACAAAAGATCCCACATAAAGACGACAATATTGCTCAGGCACTTTTGCTCAGAACTACTTTTGTTTCAAATGTAATCAGGGCGTTACGTGTGGGACAATTTTAATCACAACTAATTACTAACTTAAAATTATTTCACACCATTGTCAGGAATATATGCACATATTAAGGTTACTTACGAGCCATAACCATTACCAGTTTCAGTTCTTGGCTTAGCATCAATTTAAATATATACAAATAGTATATTACATTAAGGACATGCATTTTGGCTAAATTTAACTGAAATAAAATTACTTGAACTGCAGTAAAATAATTTAAATTAGGCATAAAACAAAAAACACACGCATCCATTAAAATAAAATAGCAGAAATATCCAACTTAATATGCAACCACAGTAAAATATATTACATCATATCGCACATCCAGAATGAAAGGGGAACATCTCAAAAAATGCATTTTTGGGGAATATCTTTAAAAAGCATACCTTAGTACACCTTACATGAGAAACTGACAATTTGTTTTCTAGAGTTAACAGTCGTAGCTAAAAAACAACTTATGCCCTTATCATTCTGTCGATTCCGCCGATTGTGAAGGGAGAATTGAGTCTGAAAGGGGCACATCTTTGAAAAGCAGAGTTCGCTGAGCGTCATTGTTGCAAATTATGGTTAGTAGGGGAGAGTGGTAAGGAATGTGCCATGGTGATGAATGGGCCACTAACAAAATACGAAAAAGTATTTGCATGATTTTTTTTTTTTTTTTTTTGATGCCATCAATAGATGTAGCTATTTGTTCTACTAAACTCATCCAATTTTCATTCGTTTGCGCTGAGCCATTTTCAAACTAGAGTGGCATGGTCAAGAATCTGACTGAAAAGTAAGTTTTTCCCTTTTTAGTAAAACATTTCCTAGCTAAAATGTACCAAGTATTTCACTTCATACATATGTATAAGCTAGTCTTTCCATATCTATAAACTAATCTTAAGATGTATTTTGATGTTATCTAAATTCAATGTACTCAAAAAACCTAAATGTATTCCAAAAGTATAGGTGGGGCTAAATGGGCCACTATGTCATGGTAATGAATGGGCCACCTATAAATATTGTTTTTCTTCCTTTTCTTTGGATTTTCGCATAATATGAAACACAACTGACTGTCATAGATAGATTAAGATTACTGTCGTCAAAATAGGCTTGTAGTAACTTCAGAATATAATGTGCAGATCTATAAATTATATTCCTATAGTACAATAGACCTCTGGTCGCAGTGCGTGGCTTGAAAAAGCCCCCCTCTCTCTTCAGATTATATTCCTCACAGTACAATACAATTTTCTTTCTTGGTAACTTAAGTTAGATATTTCTTATTCCCAAAGTCTAGTAAATTAAAAAAAAAAATTTTGAATTTTGACAATTTTAAAAATGAAGATGAAGTTTTTGAAAATGATTTTTAATATTATTTTTGAAATATATAAATTGTGTTAAATCATAGTGTGTATTATCAGTTATTTTTTTAAATATATATTTGATGTTATTTATTTCTTACAATCTCATTATTTAGTCATTTTTCTGCTACAATTGGTATGCATCAGTTTTATTTTAATTGCATCAATTTTGATGTTTGTATAATTTTAAATCAGTATGATTTTGCATAATCATGTCAAGTGCCACATTTATTTTATCATATTCAGCAAATAAAAGATTAAATCCACATATTTTCATTGAATTCATTTAGTGGCCCATTCATTACCTTCGATGGCCCATTCAACCCCATAGGTGGGGTTGAATGGGCCAAATTTCAAAATTTTTATTTTCTATTATAATTCATTATAGACAGGTGCTAATCCAACTTTTATGACTTTTTTAGTTAGCCAGATAAGTAAAGTAACTAAAACACCAATTTAGAGTTAAAACAAAGTGTTAGAAAAAATTACAAAAATTCAGAACCAAAAAGTGGCCCATTCATTACCACTCTCCCCTACTTTTTTTTAACCAATTAAGAAAACCGTAATTTTGATTTGTTTTAAAATGACACTCGTTTTAATTGTTTGTTATTAAGTGTAAATTGTTTGTAAAAAAGTTATTTATGAAGGGTTCCTTTTTTTAGAACAAGAAGAATAGTATTATGTAACCTAGCGTCAAATCATTAGGAATTAAAATTTGATTTAATATCGTTCTGAAATGAGACAGCAATATGTAGGATAAGTCACGACAAGAACTTCAAAAAAAAATTAAAGGGTATATATGCCGATGCCCATAAGAATAACTATTTTGATATGTGCCCCTTTCATTCTCCACTAAAATGGAGAATGAAAGGGGCACTTCTCATTAATTACTGACTTATTTAAAATTGGCCGGGAAACGCACACCATAGTCACCTAGCAGAACCTTTAATCAACCAAGGAATGAAAGTTTGGCTAGTTGTAATAATTTATTAGAGCCAGGGCAAGGATTTTAAAAAGTTTGAAGTTTTAAATCGATTTTTCTCAAAACAGCTATTTTAAGATGTGCCCCTTTCATTCTGGATGTGAGATATAATGTTAGTCATAGATTCAAACTACTAGAACAGCAAATTGGCACATTATACTGCATCGTGTTGCCAATTGGATACATGGACAATTTTTCCTCCTTATTGGCAGCATAATGTATTTATAAGGTAACTCAATGCATAAAAAGCAAGTATTAGGTATCTTTAAATCAATTATCACCATTTATTTTCAAAATTAGTTTTTTTAAATATGTTTCCATGTTTTCTTGTTATATTAAAAAACATATTTCTTTCAAAGAAAAATAAAAAATCATGCAGTTTAGGGTTGAATGATTACTAACTCCAGCGTTATTAACATATTTCATGCAGTTCTTGAAGAAAAAAAAGGTTTTGATAGCTATACAAATATTTTGAAACGAAACACGAAGAAAAATTCTTCTACTTGTTGTCAGAGTCCGGCTTCTAACGTGACACAAAATTTAATGCAATAAATAAAGGGTCCTAATTTTTTCTGGTTTCTCTTTCGTTCCTTGAGTGGAAGGTAATGGCCGGGGTGTGATACGGAAATGAGGAAGGATGTATCGGCTGTCATTTGGTGTTTCTAGAAAATTAATGACTGGGAGGGAGAGCGCAGATGGCGCCTCTGAACCAGATATTGGTCCACCATTGATTTAGTGATTACGTGATGTACATTTGACCTGGCTCTGGATGTATTAGTTCCCCAATTAATTTAATCATGACCCAGATTTCCGTGAAAAGACTTCAAAGTTCTTACTTTTGAATAAAATTCGCTAATTTGATTTTTTTTAATATTTGGAAGTTCTTAAATAAATCTCTCTAAAGAATTAATTTTTCTTTGTCTCGAAAATAGATACATGTTATAGGAAGGGATAAAAAAAGAACTTTTTGAAATTTTTCCTGAAATATATCATAACAACTTTATTGACGGTGGAAATAGCAACTGAATATAAAAGGATAAATTACACAAAGTTTAAAAGCACAAGTACGCAGCAACACTGCTGACAAGTGCTTCTTTGTTACAAGGATTTATTTTTTTCAATGCAAAAATATAAGCTTATAGATGCACAGACTGCCGACAAAGGCTAAAAAAGCTAAAAAAAAAAGAATTCCTTGTAACGCCGAAACACGTGTCTGCAGTATTCCTCCGTATTAATCTTCTCAACGTTGCATAATTTATGGTTTTTAATCTTATGACATAAGGTATTTATTTATTTCAGTAACTGAATAATCAAACATAATCACATTAAATTTCTAGTCTATAAATACATTACTCTGCAAAGAGTTTCTCAATCTGTACTTATTCTATTCTTTAAGCTTAATATATCATAAATCTAAAAAAGTGCAACGAACGGAAAATGTGGCAACATCATATGAGCAAAAATCATAAAGAAACAAAAAGAGCTGATATGTAATCTATTAAGGCTAATTTCATAAGAAAAATTTCCTTTTCTAAATGCCGCATTAGAACAGATATTTTTCCTACATCAGTATAATTAGAGTGATATTTCTTAAAGCAATGGAAAATAATTATATTCCTACATGAAGTAAATTGACACGTAACGTAAAAGTTGATTTTTGTGAGAAAAAATGTATTTAAAGCAAATTATTATTATGAGATGTTTTATCACTTACGTAGACACGATTCAAGTTTTTAGAATACTATCTCTGAAAGAAAACGTTATTTGGTTGGGACTTAATTTCTTCTTGAATTAAAATCAATTAAAATGAAAGTTCAAAGAAAAAATTATGTATCACAGTAATGTACTGGTATTGACATTTCGTTTGATAAGCATTGAAACACGAACTACATAAACTTGTGTAATGCAAGATCATTGCGTAATATAGAAGATATATTTTGTATTTAAAAAAAGGGAAACTAATGTAAAGCTGAGCAAGCCAGGGGAAATTTGCATTTTCCCATATGCTTTGACGGTATATGCAGCAAAGTTTGTATTGCACTAGTTTAGCTTTGTTGGCAAAATGTTCATATACTGCACTGCAACGTTTCTTGACAAAAACATCGTGACGTCAGCGTGACGTTAGCCTATGAGTAACGAGCTAGATAAAACGTCACAGCCTACTTGGCGAATTAGAAGAGATCGCTGACTGCTTGTAAGCTCTTATTGGCTCCCCCCATAGTGACGTTCAGTGTCAACTTAAGTTTCTGTCTGGTAACTTTATTCGTGTAAAGTTTAATTTTTATTGCTATACCCTGTGTAATAAGAGGAGGCGGTCGGAAATAAAATAAATTTCCCCCTCTCCGCACTTGTTCCTTATGGTTGTCATAGTTACGGCTCTGTGGACTTTTATTCCACTTAGCTTTCGCAACAATGTTTAAATGTAAACCGTAAAAATTGCTTTGTGCATAAACTGTTATTCAACCAACGTTAACAGCAGACTTTTTGAAGTATTTATATAACGGCTACTCATGATGGCAGGTCTTGCTAAAAGAAATATTTAGCACTAGATTTGTCAGAATACGTTTAGAAATAACTGAGATATAAGGACATAAATAAAAGCGTTAGCCTCATTCGATAAACATAAAATAAATGAAATGCATCAGCAGCTGTGTATAAAACAAAGAGTGAAACTAATGTCTTTGGTGCGGTTTCCATGGAGACGATGCAAAATTTCTAAAATTGATCCGCCTATTTAAAAGTAACCGAGTATAGTGACCTATGATAGTATAGTATTCTGGCTGATACTGAATTAATCATCGCCGTAAACCTAGCGCATATAAGAAACTTCCTGAGGTATGAAATTGAAAAATGATACACACAAAAAGGTATGGGATTAGTCGATATTATATTTACTATGTTCCTTAGGGGACTGGCTCTCCTTTTGTCTTTTCTATAGACTGAGGTTACGCAAAAACGTGTTAATTTCTAAAACATATATGATTGAACTATTATTAACTGTATTATAAAAAAAGGTTTTTTGCCATAATAATATTAATAAATTAATTTCAGAAACAATATTATGTAATTTTTCTTTTTGAATATAGTCATTTCTTTCAGAAAGATTGCAGATAATGAACCAAACAAGCTTTTAATCAAATATAATTCAGTGCTTTCAATCCCCTAGAGTTAAAGTTAAGAATCCTTTGTTTTGAAAAAATAATATTTTGTCTAGCACTGAAGTACCTTTTTTGTTGAGCTAGACGTTTATTAATCAAGCTTGAAAAAAGTTATTTTCTCGACAATGTCTTTTACCAGAGCTACTCAGGGAAAACACACCTCGTTTCACAGTACCTGATATATATTTTTATCTCGGTGTTTTGCGATGTTTAACTTACTTTAGCTGTATTCAACTTACAAAACGACTTATTCTAGTACTTCATTTTTTTCCTGTTAAAATACAGCTGATTTACTTTAAACATTTTTAATATATACACTTAATATTTGAAATAAAATTTTATAAGTATAGTATTAAAACATATTTTTATATTTCATGATTTTTTTAAATTGTTCATTTATTTTTTATTTAGTTTTTTTTCCTTTCTTTAAATCCTAAGCTTTTCTCAGGCTCGATTTCAGTTTTCTTAATATTATTTTTCAAAATTTCTGATATAAACAAAAGATTGGGAAAGAAGACGAATTTGGCAAAAGGTTTTCAGGGGAAATGAGATACAATATACTTTATAGCACAATTGGAGCAGAATACATTTTCATTGTTTAATTATTTAAATTCATGTCGCTAATAAACTACTTACAGAGCTGACTTTTGCTATTATTAATTAGCATCTTTTACTATTTTTTTTCTCTTTTAAAGAAGTTCATAAAATTTCTTATCATTTAAAAATGCTAGATTTAAAACCAATGCTCAATAAAATTTAAAATAATCTAAAAAGAATTAAATAATTGTCGGGAAATTATCACCATGGAATTAGAGTTTGATTTTCCTAAATTAACAGTAACCAAAATGTATATAGGTTGCATGAAACTTATACCTATCAATTCCAAATGAATATTCCAACGAATATGCAATTCAAATTCCAATTATGAAAACTGGTTTTCAAGCTTGCTACGCTCCATTAAAAGTTTAATTTTCAGTTTCGTAAATATATTTGTAAGCTTCCATAATGATATAACCTTGCTCTATCATTTCCTCGTAACAATTGCCTTTTATTTATTAACTTTCAAAATGGATTGATGGATAAGCAAATGCATATGAAAAGGAAATACACTTGAGTTAATTAACTATCAATATTTAAAGCAATTCCCATTTTCGTGTTTCAAATTTGCTTTTAAGCCATTCAATTTGAAACCATTTATTTTGTAATCCTTACTTTAAAATATAGCATTTAAGCTAAACTGTTGAAGATATTTTAATTTTGCTAAATTCAGTTTGTTATTTATGAATTAAAAAGCACTTTTAATTTATATTGTTACTATTTTTAACGAGATTACGCATTTTAAAAAACTATTGTTAATTTTAACTATTTGAAAACGCTTCTTACTTAATCATTTAAAATATTATGCTATATTATGCTTAAAATTAATTCTGTAGTTGAGTATTGTATTTTAAGCATTTAAAATTTTCATGTTTCAAATTTGTGTTTAAGCCGTTTGATTTGCAGCCATTTGTTTGAAAAAAATATTTTAAAATATTTTATTTAGGTTGAATCGTTGAAGATAACTCTTTTAATTAGGCCTGTTTCAATTTGTCATTTATAAATTCCTCTTGATCTTTTCAATTTTTATTGCTATTAGTTTTCTCTGTATGAGAATTTTTAAAAGCTGTTGTTGATGTATAATAGCCCTAAAATTTGTTCATTTTTAACATACATACATATACTATTTTTTCTTTTATTGCACGTTATTTAATTATTTAAAATATTTTGTGTAAATATTTCGCACGTTGTAAGCTTTTAAACATTTTCTATTATGTATATATAAATATATAGTAGCGGGTAGACGAGAAATATCGATTTATTTGTCGGCACGGATATCATCTGTCTTTTTATTTGTAATTTTATTTTGTGAAATAAATTGCTTTGGTGCCAAACTTTTAAAAAGATTAGGTTTTACTAGTCAGCACCTGAAAGTAGCTCTGAACGAAGCACGTACTGTGTCGAAAAACACAATTTCTGGATACAAAAAAAATAAATAAATAAAAGCACAAAAATTATTTTAAAACATATACAACTATAGTCTATATCAGTGTTTCTCAATCTTTTGACAGCTATTGCCCCCTTTAGGACTGAAAATGTTTTCAACGCCCCCTTTGCGGACTGACGTGAAACGGGGGTAGGAGGTGGTTGAAATATGACTATAGAGTAAAGAGAACTTTTGAATCATAAGATTATTTTTAAAGCGTGCATTATTCCACTAAAAGTACACTGCGTTCAAATAGTTAACTAAACAGTCCAATCCCAAATGTTGTTCTTTTTTATTTACAGCCATGCAATACGCATCCCTCATTTGTTGGTATTTCATGCGGATATGGTATTTTACTGCGAATGGGTAATAACAAAGTCGGACCTTCGATTTTACCCGATGACAAGGACTTGAAACTACCTCCCGTACATGTCATCTTTAAAGATTATAAATCAAGTTTTAATTGGAGAGGGGAAATGAAGTAAGTCAAATTTACAATTTACAAGATAAGTTAAATTCAAAGAAATTCTTTTGAGTATTTTACGGCTTTGAAAGTTAGATAAGATGACAAAAGTTATATGTCCTAAAAACGCAATTATAGTATATTCCTTTGGCGACCTAAGAGCAAAGACGGGGATTGTTTTGAAAACGAAGCAGCTCCTTTAATCTTAGGTTTCATGGTGTTAGGAGTTAAACTCAGACTCCACCCCGGTGAAACATTTAAATTGACGAATTGACGTAATTACAGGCAGGTTTTGGTAACATTAACAAGGGAGAAAAAGGTCTCTCATGATCTTTTCTAAACTTGAAAGGAATTTAAAATTGACGAATTGACGTAATTATAGGCAGGTTTTGGTAACATTAACAAGGGAGAAAAAGGTCCCTCATGAACTTTTCCAAACTTGAAAGGAATTTTAAGGCTAATTTTGGTCATGTGAGGGGGTCAGATCTCTTAAAAACCTAAATTTTAACTATATTTGTTGATGTTGAGGGAAGGGTATAAGTTCGGGAGTTTTCTCTGGAAATTTTTTCACAGTGCACTTTGAAAACGCAACTGTTAACTGCTTTTGATATTTTTAGCGCAATGTTCTAACTGCGCAAAAAGTCGCTCAAGTCTGGTATAGCTCTCTTCTAGAAATTTTTAGAAACCGACTTCCAAAAAACGGAATTCTAGGCTCTGTTTGGTCATGATTGGGAAAAGAGTAGGCGGGTAGTTCAAAATTCCCTCCCGTAATATTTTTTTTAAAAAAATCATTAGTCTGTCTTTCAGAATGAAGATTTCCACAACTATTCCACAGAAATGTCTAAAAACAAAATTTTTAGCTATGTGTTTTTATGTTACATAAAAAGAAGTGGCTGATTCTGGATCTTTACCCCGGAAGTTTTTAAACCCCAATTTAAAGCTATTTTTTGGCTATCTAAGACGGGTGAGCAGAAATGGGTCAGGAATTTAGAACTCTTCTCCGAACAATTTTTAAATAGACATAAAAAAAAAAAAGAAAAAAAGACTATTTTAAATAGCTGCGCTTTGAAAGTGGGAACTCACCTTCAAAAATACTCGTCCAAAACATGTCCTCTCAACCAAATTTCAAAATGTACCCACCGCCCCTTTACCACCCAAAATATCTCCCCCGCCCCCTACCGCCCAAAATATGTTCACCGTTCCTCAACATCGTCCCACCGCCCATCTGAAGGGGGGCGGTATCGCCCCCGTTAAGAAACACTGGTCTATATTATGAGATGTGGTAACCAGTTGAAAACACCGCAATACAACACTTTGCAATATAGTTTCCTGCTTGGCACTCAGAAAACTGGAACAACTCAAATGACAGTTTTTAGAGACATGAAACGATTTTGAATTTTACGATTTCTTTTTAAAAAATAATATTAAAGAAAACAAAAGTGCTATCTCCTAAAATAAGAAAGAGTGAGTTTAATTTTTGATTAAATTTAATAAATGAGGATTCTTATGCTGTTATGTAATCAAAAGTTAAAAAGCTAAGAAAGCTGGTTAACTAACCTTCGCTCATTTTGAACAGAATTATCCTTCACTTTTAATGAAACAAAACATACGTAAGTTAAAGCACACGAAAGCGTTCAACATTTTATGTAAATATTATTAGTAGTCATTTGTGCCCTAGGGGAGATTAATAATATCTGGCATTCCTCAGGTAAATCCCAGTCACTATTCCCTATAATTTCTAAATTACATTTTTTGTTCATTCCTAAGATCTGAACCATTTTTTTAAAGCAAAAAGGCTTCTTCGTTTGATCACTTTGCAAAGCTCTAATCAGGATTGCAATAAAAGAAAAGCAGTGGTCTAGACAGTTAAATCTGCTTCAAATACTGCTTGGGACTACTCTTAAGCAAATATTAATATTTTCAGCTTCGTGTATGTTTAATGACATAAAGAGTATTCATGTGTGTGATAGAAAGGACATTTAAATATAGATTCCTAGAATCGCGGTTGTTCAACACAACCGTTGTAATGCGCGTATGATCAATCCTAAGAATGTTCATCGAAAATACATAAATGAGGCACAGAGAAACAAACGGCAAAATTCGTACTAGCTATAAGGCTTTCATTGAAAAAAAATGCAATGCCATTTCGTGTAGCACAGACAAGGTATATCTCACTATACATAATATATCTTACTCCAAAAGAAATGATAGTTTCTAATCCTGTTTGTGCTAGTTAGTTCCAAAAATGAAGTTTGCTCTTAAACATTTTGCTTCATTTGTTACTTTTTATGTTTGTACTTAGTTTATTTATGAACTAGGTGTCCGTTTTAATTCGCATATTGATGATATTATACGTAAATTACGAAAATAGTGCAAGAATTTAAATTTAAATTCAAAATTCTGTGTAGAGATAGTGACGCGTCTTGAAAACGGGAACGTAACCTACCCTCAAGTACAATTGCCTTATAAAAAGCAATTATGTTTGTGGAAAGAACTTCTGTTAAGCCACGAAACGTAGAGAGTCTAATGGAAGCTTTCAGCATTTCAAAGCATGGTAAAAATTCTTAATCTAATAATTCTTTATTTCTTACCAATTCCAACTATTTGCGAAGAAAGGTGTCCGTTTTGAAAAGAATAGTGACATTTTTTGATTTATCATGGGTTAGAAAAGGATGAATAATGTTGTTTTTGTCCAAAAAAAAAAAAAGAAAGAAAGAAAAGAAATACTGAAGATTGTTTAAATATATTTGCGAGGAAGTATGCTTAAACTTTTTATCTGCACTTTAGTTCTGTCCTTTACGTAAACTTTTTTTTTTCCTTCGTTGTACGTATTTTTATTTTATTTGTATATTATTAATATTTTTTATAACTACTATGATGGTACTATCATTATAATTATTTACTTGTATCAAATTAATTAAAAAACACTTAAAAATTTTTATTTGTGACCCTCTGATGATTTTTTTCTGGATCCGCCTATGTATATATACATATCTATATATGATGAGAGGTATCAAGAATATTATTCTGTTAAACAGTTACTGCCTTCCAAACCCAGAACTTTTAATTTAAAAAAAACAACAGTAGATCCCAGAGCCTCATTTAAGACTTGCGAGTTATATTACAATTGTATTAAATTTCTAATCTTGCTTGAGGTAGCGATAGGTTGAATTTATGAACTTTGATTCTTTATTGTGAAGTTTCGACATTTTACCTTCCGAATACCATTTTCACTATTTCTCCAGACAGCAATCTTAATCTTTACCGATTTATCTTCCCTTTCTCAGTTACAATCCCAGTACATTTAATCTTCCTAAAAGCCCTCCTGCTGACAACCTCCTTTAGAACCACACTGAGAACACTCCATTCTTCTAAGTAGCTTTCTACTCCTTAGGAGTCCATTGAAAAAAGAGATAGGCAGTTTTCATGAAGCTAAATAAATGTTTTAAGATAGTTTTTACAAAGAGGTTTATTTCTCCAGAACAAAAGATGTATACAATGTTTCGCATTATTCTCAACTGAATTTCAAATTAATGGATCTGAAAATAACGGTTTGCTTCATGCTTGTATTTCCGAGCCGTAACCCACATTTTTCTGCGGTAGGATTAAGGTATTTCTTATGAAATAATATCTAAGTAACAAGCAATATAAAATAAAATATTTGCTTGTTACTAAAACGATATTTATATGAGGGGAAAATTAGTTGCCGTATGCATCTGAAAATTATTTTAATGAAATTAAAATGATATATAGTTCCTAATACAGCTTAATTAGAAGCATGCATTGAATTTTGATTAATGAATTAGCTGGGTGGCAGTTTTCGAAACGTTACTTGAATGTCTATTTGGATATTTTCTCTGAAAAATGAAACTTATTCATTTATTTCGATAATAACAAATAGCTAGAATGTATACCCGCATCTTTTTTATCTGCAAATGAAAATGTATGTACTTGCGTAAAAGATTGTTTTTATTAAATAAACTTAAATGTCTTAAACTTTACGAATTTTAATTCATTAAAATGCCTTTTGAGTTTAAATATAGTTTTAATTTTATGAATGACAATGTTTTTTTTAAAAATGTCTAAATAATACTCAAAATTTCAGGCTCAAAGTCTTCAAAATTAGACATAAATTTGAAGATAGCATAGGACAAAATACCAAAAAAATTGTAAATAGTTGAAATAAATCGTGATATTTGTTGAAATGCTCGACAGGATATCCAATTAGCATGCGTGAACTAGATATGTCTGAAAATGATATTTATTAAAGCAGATGATACTTTTCTTTCGAATGAAAATTGCACAATTAGATAATTGCAAAAGGTATAAGAATAGCTTATGAGCGTATAATTGAAAACGACTGGAGAAATCAATGTCTGAACTATGTTACAGTATAATACACTAGAACAGGTAATGATAAAAAATGTGTCGGGAAGATTGAGGATACGTGATACCGAATGAGACATGTTCCCCTCTCATTTTTAGACACTGTTTTAACGCACAATTTTAATATTGGCAACATTACTGAACTGCCATGGTAGGTTATATCCTCAATTGTCACATGTTTTTAATATTCATTTTGTAGCTTTCACTGAATGAAAATGTATATATTTTTTCACCAATGTCAATTTGTTAATACTGCAGAATTAATTTAAGTGTTTCTGTTTCGTTTCATTCTATAATGTATGGTTTTTTATTACTAAATAATAATAAGGTCGCAATAATAAATATTTGTGTTTCAAACACTTATAAGAACACTTCCCCCAGAATGAAATCTCCTTCAATCTGCTATAACTTCTCATTGTATTAAGGAGACTTTATAGTGTTCCTAATTTTGGATTTTCTAAAAAATGTTCCATTATAATAAATGAACTTTAGTATTCCGATGAAGAAAGACTGTTATAAATATGCAAGATTGCTCGGTTCCGTTGATTCCAACAATTACTATGATCTCCAAAAAAAAAAAGGCAAGAGTCAACTGTCCCCTGCTTCTTCTATTAGACATAATATGTGTAAATAACTTAATAAATAAAGTTAATTAAAATGTTTAAAGATATAGGAATGATCACTGGTAAACATCCGAAAGAAACTGAATAAGTTGAAGTTGGTCTACTAGTGCTACGCTGGTGTCACATATGCATTATACTGCTGATGTAGACTTTGAGAATCTACTGAACATCACTACATATTATCTTTTCCTAGAACACATTTGTGTCACACATGTCCAAGAAGTGTTCATTATCAATTTCTGTCTTATTTCACCGTTGGTATTTTTCATTCGCAGTTAAACTATCCTAACATTGCCGATTGTGAACATTTGTGCAATTCTGACTTTTATTCACATTAATTTAGAGAGGAACAAAGAAAGAGATAGGCAAGAGTCATTACATATTCACGTCGTTGAATGAACATATCTACATTCTCAAATAAAATCAATAGGTCATAAGTACACTTTTAATAACAAGACTATACCTTTGAAGAAAATATATAACACACATAAGGGTTAAAGTCAAGAGTAATTGAACTGCTGCAGTAAAATTTGCGTGTTGTAATTGACACCATTCCTGCTTGTATACTTTGACATGGGTACAAAGCAAAAGCTTCTGCTTTATTCAACGCTTCATTCCAAGCAGCGAGAAGTGTTAAATAAATTCAACTGCAAATTGGGAAAACATTAAACCTTACTTTTCTAGATCTCTTGGAGCTAAAAGACTTTTAAATAATGCATGAAGTTGAACGAAAAGAAAATGCCCCTGAAAGAAAGCTGTGAGAAGAAATTAGAAGTCTTTGGAAAAGGCGAAAATTAGGAAAGGATATTAAGGTTACGAAACAAGTTTACTTCTTTTATGGATCCTGGAAAAAAAAGCCATCATCAATACATATATTGAATCTTTTTTAATGCGGTTCTTAGATGGGATTAACTGTTTTCAATTTTATCGTATAAGGCGTTTAACTTAACGTACATTTAATACAATGGTAGCAACAAAAGAGTAATCTTATCACACATTTTAGAAAATTGCTGTTTTTTTCCCAATGCACTTGTAGAACAATATATTTAGAAAAAAATCTAGGAATGCAATACATCAGATTTTTTAAATTGCATTATGTAGTTTAGAGATAAAACCAAGAAAAAAAGAAAATATTAGGAACAATTTTAGCCAGATAGTATTGCAAATTTTAAAATATTGAAATATGAATGTTATTAGTATGAAATGTATGTGTATAAATAGCTGCGTTGTACAAACTACAGATTTGATTTTTTTTTTAAATATCATCAGCTTGAGATCATTTTTATATTTCCTGCTTTTTTTTTCTTAAAAAAGTATGCGTATTCGTTCATATATCAAGTAGGTTAGAAATGCATTACTTTTGTGATTTTCTAACCAAACAATTGCATAGAAAGCAATGGTATCTTACGAGTCCATCAACCTTTATTTTTACTTTATGCTTTTATTTTATCTAACTTGAAAAAAAAAGGTAGAAGAGTCTCAAATGGAGTCCTTAAGCTTCTAAAGTATTTAAGTGGATTAAGTGAAGTTTTTTCCTTCAATATTTCTGATAAATTTTAGCCTGAGGTTTACGCGGACAAAGCATCGACTTAAAAATTGGATTAAAAGTCAGAGTTTTTTTACTTCGTACAATGTCAATATTTTTTTATTACGCAGAATAAAACTTGCTTTTTAAAAAAATAGTTGGGCCTTGTTTGCTTTTAATTATTACTTAAAATGAGATATTAAAGTTTTGTTGACGGTTTGGTACAAACTTTGAGAAAACGTATTAAAAATTCAATCAAATTGAAAAACTGCGAACATATTTTACAAAAAAAAAAAAAAAATGCAACTGGACATTTCACAATAATTGTAGTTCAACAAAATGAAAATCTGTGAACCCCATTTTCTGCCCAGCCACATAGACAAAAAACTTTAAATTCATTTATTGTTATAGTTTATTGTATAAAAAGTAATATATACAGTGACTGTCGCTTATAGGAATCACATTTGTTCCTCTCAGTTTTATATTAATAAAGCTTCAAATTCAGCAAACATATATTTTGTAGTTTTTGGTGATTTGATTCTTTAAAGTAGTCATATGTAAGATTTATTCTAGGTTGTCCGAAAATAGCTCACTGGCACTAGGTGCGTTTGATAAAAGAGTTAATTCAGACATCCTACCTGGAGTCTTTTTTTATTTGATTTGTTTCATACAAATCTGTGAGCTTAAATTCGACAAATATGGAAACTATGCATATTCCATTTCACACCAAGCTTACAGTATACTGAGATGCGCAAACTGTCGAAAAGGTGCAGCTTTACCAATTCTTTACCGGCTCCAAAGCATCTAATTCCTAGCATGAAACACATATGTGCTAATATAAATAATATATTCTGGAAACAAGTGCATATTACAAAGGAAATATTAAATCTATTCAGAATATATATTAAATCAATGCATTTATTATACAAATTTGTGAAGAAAGTGGAGCAGAAGGGAGCAAAAAAGTAAGAGCATGTTCTAAGAAAGAAAAAAAAATGCTCTCCTTGAAAAGAATAATGGCACTTGTCTTGGTAGTTATCGACATATGTTTCGCTACTCCTTGTGCAGTGATTTTTATACAGAAAGAACACATTAACGCTGTGATTTCGATCGCAGTTTATGGAGGATAAGAGAAAATGATATTGCACCATATGTGTTTCATTGAAACATTTGTTCGTTGGATAGCGTAATGCTGTATTGTTTCTGTTTACGTTTTCGAATCTATTTTTGCTACCGAAGTGTGATGCAACAAAACTTCCGAATAGTAAAAGTGCGCTAACTGTTTCATGCTCGAAACGGTCTACATATATTGAAATTACATGTAATGGGAATACATTTGAGCTGTAATTACTTGTCCATAATCTTTTGCCATTGAAGAAAAAAGTGCAGATTTTTATTTTATTTTTTATTTACGGGAATGTTACGAGATAAAAAGTAAGGTCTTTTGTGTTGTTGGAATTTTCAAGCTTTAAATTTTAGTTTTCCTTTTTTTAACATATACCTTGTCCAGTAGTTAAAGAAGTCTGACTGAAACTGGGGAAGGTCTGCATATGAATCCTGACTCGAGCATGGATGTACTTTCTCCCTGATGTTTTTATCCTCTATTTGGGTGAACATATTTTTATTCTGTGAATGCATGTTTGTAAAATGGGTTCTTATGATATGGGTGGCTTCGCACTGAATTAAAGTACAGTTGGAAAAGTGAAGCTGCACAACCCAAACTGCCAGCCTAGTTAGCAGTAGAAAAAATAACAAAAACAAGATTAAGAGGAAACCATTTTTAAAATTCATTTTTTAAAACTTTTAGCAACATTATGTGCTTAATTAGTTTTTTTTTTTTTTTTTGCTATTGATCAACTTTTCAATACGTCAAGTAAAAAGGATTCTTTACGAGTCAATACTTAAAGATTTGATTTTCCCACATGAATGATTTATTCATATTCACACATTATAATAAATTTGATTACTTTTATTAACACCATAAATCGCACAATTCAATAAAAGATAAAAATCCAACTGTCTTTTCTACCTTAACTGCGAGAGGATTCAACGTAGATCCTACGACGTGGCAGGTAAAATTCAAAACAATAGATTTTACAAGAACACTAAATTATGCACTAGGAGAAACAAAGATCAACAAACTAAATATGTACTAACCTCACCACTCTTTAAAATAGGAAATGTATAAAATAGGAGCTGTGATTGATTTCAATGCCCTTTACATTCGTTACTGAATCACATATTAGTCTCGAGTACTAGAGTGGTTTAATGAAGACTGATGGTGTAGTAGCTTAACTAAAGATGAAAAATTTTACAGTCATGCAGTCAGTAATATAACCTTGGCAGTCATCCAAATACACACAGTTTCGTTTTTGCCTGTAGAAAACTCGAAGCGACGAGCGGCCAACAAACAATACGCAGTTGGGCAATTCCACGGTAACTTACGTTACATTTCGACCAACTTTTATGCATTTAA
>JAXGGA010017514.1:0-24171 GCA_038373865.1 Uloborus plumipes | reverse complement strand
TGGCTCTTTGTGACGTATTTTAACTAAATACAAAATTATATGGTCATTTGAGAACGGGAAATATTTTTTTTAAATTCTGAAAAAGTTTCATCTGAATTAAATACATGGTGGCGCAAAACTTTAAAGAGTAACATCTCAGTTTGAGCTCGACTGCAGATACCACTTTTGCGATTAGCACGGCAGTATAGCTCACAAATAGGTTTTTGAAACATGACCAACCCTACATTTTTACAAGAATAATTAAATAACATGACTACATAGGATTAGTTTATATGGTACCATTATTGCTGTGCAGCTTGGGGGGAGAATTATGTGTGGTGTAAAGATGACAGAAGAGCACCAAAATATATTGTAGCTTCAATAAATTAAAGCATCATTATCATAAGATTTATATTAAAATTAACTAGTTTTGATTCAAAGTTGTTAGAACATGTGCAATTTTGGAATTATACTACTTAGTAAGAGTTTAATACAAGACAAATTTTACTAAATAAATGTTTGCTGCTGAACTCTTATATGATGTGTACAATGTGAGTGTTAATAGCATTGAATAAATACCTTTGTGTTTTAAAAGTAAAAAGAATAAAACCATGTAAAAAGGCGGAAAATTGTTAGGAAAACTGCATATATGTGGTGTTTTTATATCCAAAAACTTACTTTTTAGGTATTGGAAATTTGGTTCCTTAGAACGCCAAAGCATGTGTTTGCAGTTTTCCTGCAACATTTGCCTTTTTACATAGTTTTATTTTCTTTTACTTTTGAGCTAAAACAGTTTTTAAGTTGTAGCTTTCAGTCACAAAAATAAGTATTTATGCTTTCATTATTATTTGCAACTTAGTGTGATGAATATGATGTATTACATAATAGTAGTTTCACCTTTCTGTTTCTTATTCATTATCATTATGCACATAGTGCATAAATTAGAAAATTTAAATAACACAATTATGATATCTTCTAGTAAGTAGCAAGCCAGCTTTTCCTTTTTTTTTGCATTGTAAAATTTAATTAAAAATCCATGCAAATTAATTGCCCAATACCTGAGCTTAAGAAAATGTTAAGGTTTTCACCTAATTTTTTTATGCATTGAATAATACGTTTATTTTTATTAACTAGACATACCAAGTAGCACTTCGAAAATCTGATGTAATTGGGGTTCACAACACCTCATATTACTAAAAGCTCATATTATCCAAGAAATTCTTTTAGCAGTAATAATATCACACGTTCCCATCAACGTGAAGACATAAATTATTGTTAATTTCAAGTAGTTGTTCATGTCAGGCTGTTATTTCGAAAGCATATGTTAATATATAGGATTAATTTAGTTAAATAAGTTTACTTTTCATCTGATACATTTCTATTGTTTCAATTTCAATTATTAGAAGCAAAAAAAATTCAATACTGTTTTTCTGAGATTATTAACCTGAGTTAAACCACCTAATCATAACATATTTGAAGAGGTTTTTATTTATTAATCTAAAAAAGTGATACGTAATTGTTAGGGTTGTCACGTTTTTGCCAAAGGCGGAAAAAACGGTAAAAACTATCCCGGTAAAAATACCTTTTTGCCAAAGTGGCAAAAACAGGTAATTCTATTTACGAAAATATATGCTAACTTTTAAGTAACCAGCGGGTGACCGAGCTCCGCTCGAGGAAAACAGGTATCGAAGCTAACTCGAAGATTTAAATTTTCAATTGTGATTTATCAAAACAATACATGCCAAAAGAAAATTTGTGAAACCATTGGTGAAAAGATAACCGGTTAAAGTGCACCATTGTAAACTATTCTAAACAAAGTTAGAGTTTGGAAAGGGAACTATTCTATACAAAGATAAAGTTTGAAAAGTCATAAGAAATAAAATGTAATTGATAATAAAAAATTATAAAATTAAAGAAATGGTACAAAGTGAGCAGTGTAAAGATTGAAGTGTGTTGAAGTTCAATATTTTTGACAAATTTATTTATAAAAACCAAACCTCGTGATTCCTCGTGCCCAAAAACCCCAGACCCCCAAGTTTACCGGAGTTAATTGATTCTGGGGCGATTTTCGACTTGGCAACCGTTTCTCGTATTACCCCTAACGTGTACCAGGGAACCGAGCTCGTTCGGTTAAAAAAAAAGAGGTTTGTAAACTCGTGTTTTTTTCTAAAGTGCGAAGTACTTATTTAGATAAACTTGAAAAGTATTTTTGAGCCTTTGGTTGCAATTACGCATTCAAAACAGCCGTAATTTATTTTAAAAAACACAACCCTATTTAATCCATGCTCATCGTAAAATCACACATAATTTCATTTCATTTGGCGCCGAAGGCGCGGGAGGGGTTGATGAGAATGGATGCAGAGTCCCTGTTCTCCAGTACGCATTTGGTTCCAGTTGGCTAAGATTTTCACTTCACTTTACACTCCAGGTCCCCCCCCCCCGTACATACCACAACTTGATTTTTAACCGGGATGGGGCCCTGAAGATGCTCTGTTCATTTTTGAAAAAAGCGCAAGGACGGAGTAAACCCTTGGCCCAGCACACCCCAGAGGTTTCGTTTTACTTGGAGGATTTTGTGACCACGAACATTTTTAACGTCCCCCAGCAACCATTAATGAAGACGGTGGATCTTTGATCGGCGGCTAAATGATCGACCCGAGACCCTCCGGTTACGAGTCTGACGACTAACCGATTGGACAACCGCGGCCTTAGGCCCCTATATAGACGAGCCGACGCATCAAAATCACCACTTTGGATCCAGCGCGTGTGTGAAGATTGTCTTTTCTGGCCAGTTATCGCTTTTTGGTAACTTTTTACGTAAATTTAACAAAGCTTGGCAATGTCCCGAAACTTTACTCTGGTAACCCTATTTCCTCAACAATAAAAAATGAAAGTGAAAGTTTATGAGTTGGATCCAAAGTGGTGAAACTTAAGCTTGATGCGTCGGCCTGTCTATATAGCGGCTCTACCGCTGCCCATACCCAATTCTAACTTTATTTTGATCGATCTCTTTTAAATTTCAAAAGCAATAACAATTCTAACATGTTGCCAAAAATTATTTGCCAAATATCATAAAAACATAAATTTACGCTTATGGGATTAAATATGAAATCCATTGTTAGCACGCGGTTGATATGAAACGGTAACAATAAGAGAAATCATAAAGAAAATGGCGTAGTAAGAAATCTTCTCAAACATTTAATGAATCCTATCTGTAACTCCGAACGTTTCGACCGTAGCGCTTCAAAACCGGTGCCAATCGATTCCCCGTGGCCAAAAACCCCAGACCCCCAAGTTTACCGGAGTTTATTAATTCCGGGGCGATTTTCGACATTACAAACATTCCTCGTATTATAGTATAGGATTTGTCATCGGTTTTTTTAAAACTTTTTAATTGCTATGCCCGAGATTATCTCGTGGACAGCACTGATGTTCCAAAATGCCACGCCGAGCATTACTCAGAGTAATTTTTGTCTTCTTCTGAGATATATTCAGCTATAACAGTACGATGCACTCTACAAAAAATTACCCCATGTAATTCTTGGGCATGACATTTGGGAACATCAGTGCTATGCCTGAGCTAATCTTGGGCATGACAGTAAAAAGGTTGAACTTATGAATATTCAAGATGCTCATTTAACCTATTCTCTTTGTGAAAGGCGTTTTCATTAAACCCTATGAATGTAGAATGCAAATGAGCATAAACAACAATAATATAAGTCACTGTATTTGGTTTAAAAGTTTGCCGGTGGTAGTATTTTATTTTATACTTATGTGAAGACTTATGACCCCCCCCCCCCCCAACTGAAGATGGCTGCTAGTTGTATTAGTGATAAGAACAAAATCTTACCTTTCAATCAATTTTTAACAGGGAAGTTATGCCAGATTTGCTTTGCTATATCATGACAATATAAATGTATAGAGAAAATAACTGCATGAAAAATGTATTATATCATTGCTCGAGAACAATAATGGGGGCTACCTTCAGGTCTGTCATTTGGAATTTTTTCAGGGGAAGTTCACAGGGTGTAGCCTCAATGCAAATTGCATCAAAAAGCGACCAAAACCATGACCATTTGTTTGTCAACGGATAGATTTCTCCAAGTCTGGGGAAAGGGCAATTGCGCCCCTCCTGACCCCTCTAACAGACACGCCTGGCTATATTACTTATTGTTCTGAGGCTTAAATGTTTTATTGTTGCTCTGTGATTACAAGAAAAAAATAGTTCCACTAGTACTAAAGTATTGATATGGTAACTAAACATGAAATTAATTTCATAAAACAGAAGACTCATCAAATTCAATTGAATTTCCTCACTGGAATAGATTTTTGTTTTTCCAAATTTGTATACAAAAACAAGTTTTGAGATATTTTCTCCAATCTGTTTCAAGTTCGAGAATTATTCAAAAATACTTTAATTATCAAATTAATATCACTGAAATTTTTAAATTAATAAATATTCTGATTTAACTCTCAATTGTGTCGTACAAAATTATATTGTTTTTTAGTATTTCTTCTTCTTGATATGCAGTCATTATTCCTAGTTTTTTCCATTTTTTGCCACTGTGACTGCCCTTTTTTATGCTTGTTAATGTTAATTTTTAAATATTTCAATATAGTTTTAATTATAGTTAGACAAAATTATCTGCAGTGAAACCCAGATTTTACGTTTCTCAAGAGACTGGGTTAGAAGAAATGCAAACTAGGAGAAACGTAGAAAGCACCTAGTAAAGGAACTTGCTGAAAGAAACATAACATGTAGGGAAATCGTAGATTCGGAGAACGTAAAATTGGGGTTTCACTACATTTTGTCAAAACCACCTTAAGGTTTGTCCTTAGTTTTACAAAAAATATTTTTCCCAAAACTATATTAGTTTTCACGAAATTCCAAACTTTTTTGCAAAATTTCAAAAACAAAACCCGGACAAAATGCCTTGGATTGACCCCTGATAATTTTATTGTATGTACTAAGGGAAATTTTACAATAGCGAAAAACTCGGATTTTCTGATTTCAATGATATTTTTAATATTCAATGATTTTGATTAGTAAAATATTTCAAAGTATTTTTATTTTATTCTTTACCCAAAACTCTTAACCACATTTTTTTTTTTCACTATTATAAAAATGACTTAATTTCACTATGTATTGTTATCATGTAGCCAACAATTTGAACCTGCAAAACCATGATTTAAAAAATTTACTGTCTTACATTTTCAAGTAATGCGAAAATTATGCTAAAAGCATGACAAAAAAAAATTGATTTATGCTCAAATGAAATTCCAGTGAAGAAGAGGGAGTTTTGTTTAAAGCCAATCTTGCTAGAAAATTTTTTGGAAAAAAAAGTTTGTTTTCTTGATTTAGTTTTTTAAGAATTTCAAACGGGTAAGGAAGAAGAGATCATTGAAAAATTCAGAAAAGAAGGCAAGATGCATCAAAGGATCGGTCAGAGCACCGTCCTAAAATTTCTAAGTGGAAATTAAAACCAACTCTTTATTTTAAATATCTTTCTTGATGCAATATTTAGACCATAATATTAAGCAAGAATTTTCTGCTTGTATGGTGTGGGTTTCAAAATCTCTAGAAAAACTATTATTTCTGAGGTAAAATTTCAAAACTACCAACTATCATTTATGTTTTCCTCTCTCCACCGACTCTGCCTTTATTTTTACGAAAGTATTTGTAAATTTTATCAGTATCGAGCAATTTGATTTATCTTATTTAGTTTTTAAAAGCATTATCATTGTCTCGTAAATATAACAAGCTAGCCGTAATTAGTCTTTTAATTTGTCTTTCGAGTGAAAAAATATCTCAACTCCTAATATAACAATATTTCTTTTTAGCAATTTTTGTATTGGGTTTTGCCTTTGAAGTGTACCATTGCATTATTACTCTTTATCTTTAGCTTGTAGTCTGAGGATTATTGTTTTGACATGATTTATTTGGTTTACTTAATACTAGCTTGATTTATGTCTGTTCTTATTTTAATTTCAGGCACACAAGGATATAAATCAGACTGATTATTTTGCTCCTATCTTAGTTCAAGAAAGAATATGATCGCAATATGGTGTAAATTTTTTATTAGCTTTGAATAAAAGGTTTATCTTGAAAAATAAATGTTATTTTTAAATTAATTTTTTCTTGATTTGTATGATTTTCTAAATTCATTTTTGTGTGACATATTTGTTTTAAACAATGCTTTGTGATAACTGAACAACCTTAAGTTAGTTTTTTCAGAGGTATGACTTACAAGGCAAAAAATGCTCTCCAATAGGTTTTAGGCATTAAATTCTTAATGCACTCAAATATTTTTAATACTTTGCTTTCAAGTGAAATTCAACAAAAATTTCAGATCATTTCAAGTAAATTCAAATAAATTCCTAAACATTAAAATGAATAAATGTTGTTTAAAGCGAATGATAATAAATATTTTTTATAACTGCAGGAGGAAAAGCAACTCTTGTAATGAGAAACTCTCAATAACAAAAAGAGCTAATTATATTAAAGCATTTCTTTGTCATTAAATTGCATGGACATTTGGAGGGGGATTTGATGTATTTGAAATACTTAGTGTCTTTTAAATGCATAATTAGTTCAGTCTGATGAAGAAATCGGTATCTTAAGCAGCAATATCTATGATGCAGCCTGTTCAAGTTACAAGTTAGCCTGGATGAACAACATGGAAAGAGGTAATGAACTGCTTCAGATCTTGTTACATCAATGTAAGAGACTTCGGTTCTATCTTTCAGTTCTTTGCAAATTGAAAGAAACAGATTGAACATTTTGCTTTAAAAGAAACCTATTACATGTATTTTTGTCACATGAGATTTTTGAAGAGAGAAAAGAATCTAAAACTGATACCAGATGATTATCTTTTGAAGTGCGTTTAACTATTAGAAACTGTTTCAACTGTTAGAAATAGAAGTCAATTCCTGCTCCATTGTGTTGCATAATAATGTAAATAGTAAAAGAACTAATGCTTTGAAATTACAAATATATGTAATTTAATTTTACTGTTTATTTTTTAGGATTTTTATTTATAAGTGTTAGCTTGGAGAGATCAGTATCAGTTATTTTTATACAAATTTGGAATGGAATTTTATGAAAACCTCATTTAAATCAACACTTCTCAAACACCAAGTTAACTTTACTCAATAATTTTTTATCTACCTTTGTGTTGTATTTTTTTGTTTTGTTTTGTTTCCTCTCTGCCTGGTTGTTAGCTATGTAATAGCAAAAACTAAAAACAAGAGGAGAAAGAAAATGCTTTCTAGAATAGCACAAAATAAAAGCAACTTATGTATAAATTACGCTAAATAAGCAAAAAAAAAAAAAAAAAACTGGTTTGTGCTAGAGTAGCAAAAATTAAAAGCAACGGGCAGTAAAAAACATGCTGGAATACCAAAAATTAATAGCAACAAATAATAGAAATTATGCTGGAAGAGCAGAAAATAAAAGGAAACGATGATAGAAGTCATGCTACAATAGCAAGAGATAAAAGACGCAGTTAGTAGTAAAAATGCTTATTAAGATCATCAGTTGGTAGAAAACATGCTAGAATACCTAAGCATAAAAGCAGCAGGTAGTAGAAATCATGCTAGAAGAGCAGCAACAGATGGTAAAAACTATGCCAGACTAGCAGAGAATAAAAGCAATATATGCTAGGAATCTTGCTAGAAAAGCAAAAAATAATAGCAAGGAAGGGTAGAAATCATGTTAGACTAGCAAAAAATAAATGCAACAGATGGTAGACACCATGCTAGACTAGCAAAAAACAAAAGCAACGTATGCTACAAATCTTGCTAGAAAAACAAAAAATAAAAGCAACGAATGGTAGAAATGGAAACTGCTTCAGATCTTGTTACATCAATGTAAGACTTCGGTTCTATCTTTCAGTTCTTTGCAAATTGAAAGAAACAGATTAAACATTTTGCTTTAAAAGAAACCTATTACATGTATGTGACAAACATAAGCCTGATGTTCAAGGTTTACATGAAATAAAACAGGGTTCATTGATTTTTTTTTTTTTTTCGTGTTTCTTAATGTTAAAATCATTAAAAAAAATTTTTGTATTTCAAAATGTAGTTTTAAAAAGATTATGGTAATGAAAATTAATTGTTCAGTATAAGATTCATCTGTTAAAGGCTTAAAGATTTATGAAAACACTAAACTTAAAATTTTATTCAAAGCAAAATCGCTTCCTCTCACATTTTAACATATTTATGCACCTTAACTCAATGAAATAGATAAGAGAGGATTCAAATTTGATTAGTAAGCTGCATGTATGTATTGTTTCAGATTGCTTTTTGCAACTTTTAGCAAAATGAAGTGAATTTGAACATATGATTTTACTAAATAGGTAGTTAAAAATGTTATAAGGTATCAAATTCAAATAAGCCTGGTATGCATTTAAAAGATTTTATGCATGTTTATAAGTAAAACATGATGTGTTGAATCCTTGCTTATACAAGCAACAAATAGTGGGGTGGAAATCATGCTACAATAGCAAAAGCAATGTATGCTAGAGAAGCAATAAGAATAAAAGGGAACAAATGCTAGAAATCGTGCTATGGGAGCAAAAAATAAAAGCAATGGATGGTAGAAATCAAGCTACACTAGCAAAAGATAAAAGCAACAGATGGTACAATATATGGTAGACTAGCAAAAAATAAAAGCAACCTATGGTAGAAACCATGCTAGACTAGCAAGAAAATAAAAGCAACGGATGGTAAAAAACATGCTAGACTAGCAAGAAAATAAAAGCAACGGATGGTACAAATCATGCTAGACTAGCAAAAAATAATAGCAACATATGCTAGAAATCTTGCTTGAAAAGCAAAGAATAAAAGCAACGGATGGTAGCTAGCATCAAAAAATAGCATCTAGTGGTAATAAATTATTGCTAGACTAGCAAAAAATAATAGCAACCTATGGTAGAAATCTTGCTAGAATAGCAAAAAATAAAAGCAACGCTAGCTAGAATTTGTCTGCTATAAAGCATGAAAAGTGGGCCAAAACACTGCATGGCATGCTAGCAAGTCTGCTAGAAAAAGCAAAGATTTATGGTAGTTTTGTGCTAGTTTTCTTGCTAGGATCTAGCATGTGATGGTTTGCTAGCAAAGAAATTCTAGCATGAATTTTGACCTGGGTACGAAGCGAGTGCTGCACGTGGAGACGTGGATACGATTTATTAGGCTTCATTAAAATTCGGTTGCTTCATTGTTGTGTGCAATATTATTGCTTTTTATTTGTGATCCTATTACTGCATTTATTCAATGACGCAGTGCTATACAATCCATATTGCGACCGATTAGCGATCAATTGCAGAAATGGGTGATAATAAAGATTTTCGTTCCTAAACGTGGCTTACAACAAGGGATTACACGCAAAGATTTTATCATAACCACTCTTCAAGCTCACGAGTAAGCTAAATTTTATTCATTAACTATTGATGTTATTCTTTAAGATAAATTGATTTTTTGTCTAAACAGTATTTTTAAAGCTGACATTAATCTAGAATGTAACTTAAATTTGTTGGTTATCTCGGTACAATTAATGCTCCTCAATTAATTCTAATTAGGCATTTTATGTCTTTGTAGTAAATAAAAGAATCATAAATTTAAAAATAAATCAAATATTGCACCATATTTTTATCAAACCCACTTCTATTAAGCATAAGTAATAATAATAACATGAAGAAGAAGAAAAGAATTAATATTGATATTAAAAAATTCAATTAAAATAAATTCAAAAAAAAATCAATTAAGTTAAATAAAGTTATAACTAAGTGTTTGACACTTTTTTTGAAGTCTGCAAGCTAAAATTAAACATCAGATTTAAGATGTAAAGTTTAATCGGAAGTTAATGTAGACATTTTCAGTAAATACAATTAAATTGCAATTAGAATAAACAAAAATATTTTCATGTGAATTTCCGATCATGTGTCAGCCTTAAAATATTCTTCAGCTGGAAAAATAATCAATATTGAAGAATAACAGAAATAGATTAAGAATGAAATTTAATTCGTGAATTTGAAATGAAAATAAAGAATGGAATTTACTTCCTGAATTTGAAGCGAAAATAACAAAGAAATAAGAATAATAATAATAATAATAATAAAAACACCCTGCAAACGTACTGATTTTGCACTGCATAACAATACGTGTGCAGGGTGACAAAAGCTGCATACAGACTAATTTTACACTGTCATATCAGTGTATCCTGCCATTTTAATGTCAAGATAATGTGTATGCAGGATTATAATAGCAACCACTTCTTGCATGCAGATTGATTTCACACTGCTATGCCAGCAATTGGATGCTTCAAAGGCAGAGCCCACCCTAACATTCTACTAACATAAGGCTGCATACACCTTGCCAGTCAACATTGGGGCAAGTCGCTGACAGCTCTTAGAGAGTAACATAACATTATCCAGGCAGCATTTAGGCAAGATTAGATTGGCCGACGCGTTAACCTGTATGCAATCCTGAGGCAAGATATTTTGCTTGCTGGGTACCTTGAATGTTTAGCGGACAAGAGTTAAGGTATAAACGTGTGTTTCATCACTTTTTTAGATATATTCAAATTTCGCAATTGATTTAGGTCACAGAATAAACGATTATTTAAGCGAAAATTACAATATTAGTATGGTTCCACCTTTTTTTAATGATTTATGTTCTACTTTACAAAATAGAATGAAGTTTCATTCTCTGAAAAAAAAAAAATAATTGTCATGAAACGAAAGTAATTACTTTAAAATATACCGTGATTTTTAGGTCGTGTCTCGCGTATAAAAGATCAGAAAATATTGTTTTTTAATAAGTATTTGAAAAAAACGGAGAAAAAGGAATATTAAAACATTTTTCTGTTCTTAGATTGAATGAAAAACATAATTTTTCTCTTTACGAAAGAAATCTCCACATAACGTTGAAAAAGAATCAAAATTTAAGTCGATAGAATAAATTACAAAAGATCAGAACTCGAGGATTTCAAAATTTTTAATTTTTTCAACATAGAGACAAAAATAATAATTTTGTTCGCTTACCTCCACAGATGGCGCTGCGTGTCCATTCCAAGTCATTTCTTGAGGAGCCGATTCGAATGCAAAAGGGCGTGGGGTTTTTTTCCGGAGAAAGAAGTGAAAATTTGCATTCATTATGTCTGGAATTTCGTTCGTCTTTCTAAGTCATCAAGAGCGTTTCTCTGCAAATCCACGTCATGATGAAAACTACTTATTAAATTTTTATTTATTTATTTTTACACGTTTCAAATGTATTTTTGAAAATGCGTATTATATCAGCGACTTGGATTTGAATGTTTTTCAATGTTTCAAACGACCGCATGTAGGTCAAAATGTCATTTTTAATTGTTCGTTTACAATCCGGACAAAAGTCTTGGTTAAAACAGAATTTTTTGAGACTTAAAAAGTGGTATTTATGTTCACATCCTTCCAATATTATACATTCTCGTGCCGGTTCTTTCAACGTAATATCGCATATGCTACATTTTTCTTTTGGATCTATGCTATAAGTGGTCTTTATTACGGCTTTTATATCTTCATCATATCTTCGAAAGATTTGTTTTACTTCATCCCTAATACACTGCAAGCTTTCTAAATAATCATAATAAGTGAAAATGGTCCACTCTTCCTGAATTGAGGCAAAAATTTTCTTCGATAACGTATCAAACTTTTTATGTAAATTATCCACAGCTTTTATGAAGTACATCTTATAAATTCCTAACTGATCGCCATGCTGAAAAAAAAAATTCCAAGAATTAGCTTGAGAGAAATAAATAATATTTCAAAGCTAGTGTATTCAATAACTGTCTCACGAGTTAATTACAATTAAAAAACTAAGAACTAGACAAAATTAAGTGTTTTTAGTCTTTCCAGATTTCATTACTATATACTTGGAGTTTCAGCAAATCTGATGAGAAAACAAAGCATTAAATGCGTCTTTTAAAAAAATAAACATTTATCTTTCGTTTTACATCAAAATAATTATTTGGAAAAAATCTAGGACATAATATACGTCTGTATCCATTTGGCAACATTATGCATCCAGGAAGTGCACCGTAAGTCACACTCAAAATATTGAATGACTTAATTAGCGACTGAAAAATGTACCATGAAAAGCAGTTTTTAAATTTTATTATTCTGAAAGAGCAATTCTACAAAAAAAAATTGGCTCTCACAAAAAGTGCTCCAAACTAACGAATTTAAAATTTTTTTCGAATTTATTTACCCAACATATAAAAAACAACATATTTACCTGTCTGAAGGTCCTTCACTTTTTGACTAAATGGGAGAAAGTGATAAGCGAAACAATATTTTCTAATCTTTTATACGCGAGACACGACCTAAAAATTACGGTATATTTTAAAGTAATTACTTTCGTTTCATGACAATTATTTTTTTTTCAGAGAATGAAACTTCATTCTATTTTGTAAAGTAGAACATAAATCATTAAAAAAAGGGGGCCAACTGGTAATGTAATTTTCGCTTAAATAATCGTTTATTCTGTGACCTAAATCAATTGCGAAATTTTAATATATCTAAAAAAATGATGAAACACACGTTTATACCTTAACTCTTGTAAGCTAAACATTCAAGGTTATGTCATGGGAAAAATTAGAATTGAACTACACCCTTTTGCCAAAGGCTAACCCCCATTCAAAATGTTGCCGACCTAATTTCCAAAAGGGGGCCAACTGGTAAGGTTATTTTTACTATAAATACTGAAAACATTTGATCCCTATTTCAAACCAGATTTAGTTTTCTGAGTTTCAAAGAAAAAAAACCCCCGTGTGGATTTGCAAAGAAACGCTGAATTTTCGGTGGAATCTGCTATTCGTCGAACAGAAAAAGGTAAGTAACTGCATTTCAATTGAATTCTTTTTCAAGTGAAAATTTCTTTCGTAAAAAGAAAAATTATGTTTTTTCATTCAATCTCAGAACAGAAAAATGTTTTAATATTCCCCCTTTCTCTTTTTTATTCCAAATACTTATTAAAAAACTACAGTGGTTTAAATTCGTCGGTTCGGAGCAGTTTTTGTAACAAACAAATGTTTTTTTAGAAACAACGGGCATGATTTTTCGTAGATATGCGTGTTAAAAAAACTATATCAAAATAAAAAGCTAATTCGCAATATTTACCTGGTCCGTCTGAAAATATTTTGCTACAATTAGTTCAATTTCTGACATATTCCCAAAACTCTGGTAAATTATTAGAAAAAATTTAAACATCTTACGGTTTCGGAAATTCAGATCTTGGCAGATTAATAGTAACACTTTAGGTTAGGGTAAAATAATAAATCGCATTAGCCATAAAATTCCGAGGAAATCGCCTTTCAAGTTTCGCACACAGTTATAAATTATTTAAGTCTAGCAATGTGTATCGCCTGGCTGGCTCAGTTGGTAGCGCGTACAGCTACACATCTTTCGTTCCAGGTTCGATTCCACTGCTCTTTCTTTTTTGTGAATTTGGTTGCTTATAATTTTTAAAATACTTATAGAGGAATGGTTTTTGCTCTTTGTAAATTTATCGTCTGCTGTATTTTGCATTGAATATACAAATACAAATGTGGCGACCAGCAGGGCCCAACTTGGCTGGTCCTAGTCAAATTAACCCCAATGAAAATCAATGGCCCTCTTAAAGCCATACTCAACTGTTTATTTTTTATCGTCGGCAATGTTCTTTGCATCATTTAATTTATTTATCGTCTGCGCTGTATCTTACTGGAGCACCTCGAAAAATAATTAGATTTTTTGGCACAATACTGCACATCAAACTAGTAAAGTTTCCCTGATAGCCATGGATGAAAATTCTTCCCACAATGAAATGTTAAAAGATGCGGTAGTTTATTTTGAGAGCCTTCTTGCTGAAAATAATTTTTCTTTGTATCAATTTAATCTTAATTTTCTCTCCTTGCTTTTAAAAATTTCACATTATCTTCCATTAAAATTTCAAATAGCTGTAACAGTCACTTTATAAATTTAGAAAAAAAATAAAATAAATAAATAAATAAAATAAAATAAAAAAAAATACAAAAACTGATTATGTATGTTTCAAAAATTATTTACTTTGTCATAGTTATCTGAAAATGTGTGAATAGAGTTTTAATGTACTATAATTTACACGACATATATATATTACGGGAATTTTTTGATATATATTACATGAATTTTCAGAGGGCTCTTTGATGCCTACAAGACAGTTTTTGTTTCGTTTTAAATGGTCTACGCTTTTTTTATTTTCAATCGCTTCAAAATTTTCGGAACATCATCTGAGCTTTTTGCCTTAAACGTACGAGATGTTACCGTCTCGCATAGCTAGATCGCAATCTTTTCACGAGTGGCGTAGCGAAAGGACTAATTAAAAAGAAGCGCAAAGTGACAAAGATTTAGATTTTAAGGACAAATAAAATCGATCGAAAACTAAGGAAAATTTCTGAACGTGCGACTTATTTTCGGCCAACTTAAAATTAGTTTTTGAAGCAACAATTTCAAAGCATTTCTAGTAAGAATCGTCTAAAATTGCGTTTTCATCAAAAAGATGAGTGAACCCTTTCTCTCGTCCGGCGGCATTCATTTTGAGGTAAAAGCAAAATTTTTTGTTAATTATGATTTTGGGTCACGGAGGCAAGTTACTTATTGGATCACAAAGTCGCACATCATGGTGGTGTAAATCCAAGTTTTCTAAAACTTGTGCTCGCCGCGAATATTTTTTCTCCTAAACTATGCGCTTACCCAATTTAAAAAACAATCACGTGGTGCTCTGTAAACCGTTGGCCAAAAGTTATCCGGACACTTTCAAAAATTTACATTTTTAGATATAACTCGAGAAATAAGTGATCAATTTTAGTCATACAAAATATATTCTTCACCGAACATTTCCAAGTTGAAATTAAATTACCCTTGCATTTGGGGGACACTAAGAAGGGGGGGGGGTCGAAAGAAAAACCGCTTTTTGACTTAGAAAGACGAACGAAATTCCAGACATAATGAATGCAAATTTTCACTTCTTTCTCCGGAAAAAAAACCCCACGCCCTTTTGCATTCGAATCGGCTCCTCAAGAAATGACTTGGAATGGACACGCAGCGCCATCTGTGGAGGTGAGCGAACAAAATTATTATTTTTGTCTCTATGTTGAAAAAATTAAAAATTTTGAAATCCTCGAGTTCTGATCTTTTGTAATTTATTCTATCGACTCAAATTTTGATTCTTTTTCAACGTTATGTGGAGATTTCTTTCGTAAAGAGAAAAATTATGTTTTTCATTCAATCTCAGAACAGAAAAATGTTTTAATATTCCTTTTTCTCCGTTTTTTTCAAATACTTATTAAAAAACAACATATTTACCTGTCTGAAGGTCATTCACTTTTTGACTAAATGGGAGAAAGTGATAAGCGAAACAATATTTTCTAATCTTTTATACGCGAGACACGACCTAAAAATCACGGTATATTTTAAAGTAATTACTTTCGTTTCATGACAATTATTTTTTTTTTCAGAGAATGAAACTTCATTCTATTTTGTAAAGTAGAACATAAATCATTAAAAAAAGGTGGAACCATACTAATATTGTAATTTTCGCTTAAATAATCGTTTATTCTGTGACCTAAATCAATTGCGAAATTTGAATATATCTAAAAAAATGATGAAACACACGTTTATACCTTAACTCTTGTAAGCTAAACATTCAAGTTAATGCCATGGGAAAAATTAGAATTGAACTACACCCTTTTGCCAAAGGCTACCCCCAATCAACCCCCATTCAAAATATTGCCGACCTAATTTCCAAAAGGGGGCCAACAGAAGCTAAACATGGGAAAAATTAGAATTGAACTACACCCTTTTGCCAAAGGCTAACCCACATTCAAAATGTTACCGACCTAATTTCCAAAAGGGGGGCCAACTCAGGCTAAACATTCAAGGGTATGTCATGGGAAAAATTAGAATTGAATTACACCCTTTTGCCAAAGGCTACCCCCCAATCAAAATGTTGCCGACCTAATTTCCAAAAGGGGGCCAACTGGTAAGGTTATTTTTACTATAAATACTGAAAACATTTGATCCCTATTTCAAACCAGATTTAGTTTTCTGAGTTTCAAAGAAAAAAAACCCCCGTGTGGATTTGCAAAGAAACGCTGAATTTTCGGTGGAATCTGCTATTCGTCGAACAGAAAAAGGTAAGTAACTGCATTTCAATTGAATTCTTTTTCAAGTGAAAATTTCTTTCGTAAAAAGAAAAATTATGTTTTTTCATTCAATCTCAGAACAGAAAAATGTTTTAATATTCCCCCTTTCTCCTTTTTATTCCAAATACTTATTAAAAAACTACAGTGGTTTAAATTCGTCGGTTCGGAGCAGTTTTTGTAACAAACAAATGTTTTTTTAGAAACAACGGGCATGATTTTTCGTAGATATGCGTGTTAAAAAAACTATATCAAAATAAAAAGCTAATTCGCAATATTTACCTGGTCCGTCTGAAAATATTTTGCTACAATTAGTTCAATTTCTGACATATTCCCAAAACTCTGGTAAATTATTAGAAAAAATTTAAACATCTTACAATCTCGGAAATTCAGATTTTGGCAGATTAATAGTAACACTTTAGGTTAGGGTAAAATAATAAATCGCATTAGCCATAAAATTCCGAGGAAATCGCCTTTCAAGTTTCGCACACAGTTATAAATTATTTAAGTCTAGCAATGTGTATCGCCTGGCTGGCTCAGTTGGTAGCGCGTACAGCTACACATCTTTCGTTCCAGGTTCGATTCCACTGCTCTTTCTTTTTTGTGAATTTGGTTGCTTATAATTTTTAAAATACTTATAGAGGAATGGTTTTTGCTCTTTGTAAATTTATCGTCTGCTGTATTTTGCATTGAATATACAAATACAAATGTGGCGACCAGCAGGGCCCAACTTGGCTGGTCCTAGTCAAATTAAACACCCCAATGAAAATCAATGGCCCTCTTAAAGCCATATTCAACTGTTTATTTTTTATCGTCGGCAATGTTCTTTGCATCATTTAATTTATTTATCGTCTGCGCTGTATCTGACTGGAGCACCTCGAAAAATAATTAGATTTTTTGGCACAATACTGCACATCAAACTAGTAAAGTTTCCCTGATAGCCATGGATGAAAATTCTTCCCACAATGAAATGTTAAAAGATGCGGTAGTTTATTTTGAGAGCCTTCTTGCTGAAAATAATTTTTCTTTGTATCAATTTAATCTTAATTTTCTCTCCTTGCTTTTAAAAATTTCACATTATCTTCCATTAAAATTTCAAATAGCTGTAACAGTCACTTTATAAATTTAGAAAAAAAATAAAATAAATAAATAAATAAAATAAAATAAAAAAAATACAAAAACTGATTATGTATGTTTCAAAAATTATTTACTTTGTCATAGTTATCTGAAAATGTGTGAATAGAGTTTTAATGTACTATAATTTACACGACATATATATATTACGGGAATTTTTTGATATATATTACATGAATTTTCAGAGGGCTCTTTGATGCCTACAAGACAGTTTTTGTTTCGTTTTAAATGGTCTACGCTTTTTTTATTTTCAATCGCTTCAAAATTTTCGGAACATCATCTGAGCTTTTTGCCTTAAACGTACGAGATGTTACCGTCTCGCATAGCTAGATCGCAATCTTTTCACGAGTGGCGTAGCGAAAGGACTAATTAAAAAGAAGCGCAAAGTGACAAAGATTTAGATTTTAAGGACAAATAAAATCGATCGAAAACTAAGGAAAATTTCTGAACGTGGGACTTATTTTCGGCCAACTTAAAATTAGTTTTTGAAGCAACAATTTCAAAGCATTTCTAGTAAGAATCGTCTAAAATTGCGTTTTCATCAAAAAGATGGGTGAACCCTTTCTCTCGTCCGGCGGCATTCATTTTGAGGTAAAAGCAAAATTTTTTGTTAATTATGTTTTTGGGTCACGGAGGCAAGTTACTTATTGGATCACAAAGTCGCACATCATGGTAGTGTAAATCCAAGTTTTCTAAAACTTGTGCTCGCCGCGAATATTTTTTCTCCTAAACTATGCGCTTACCCAATTTAAAAAACAATCACGTGGTGCTCTGTAAACCGTTGGCCAAAAGTTATCCGGACACTTTCAAAAATTTACATTTTTAGATATAACTCGAGAAATAAGTGATCAATTTTAGTCATACAAAATATATTCTTCACCGAACATTTCCAAGTTGAAATTAAATTACCCTTGCATTTGGGGGACACTAAGAAGGGGGGGGGGTCGAAAGAAAAACCGCTTTTTGACTTAGAAAGACGAACGAAATTCCAGACATAATGAATTTCACTTCTTTCTCCGGAAAAAAACCCCACGCCCTTTTGCATTCGAATCGGCTCCTCAAGAAATGACTTGGAATGGACACGCAGCGCCATCTGTGGAGGTGAGCGAACAAAATTATTATTTTTGTCTCTATGTTGAAAAAATTAAAAATTTTGAAATCCTCGAGTTCTGATCTTTTGTAATTTATTCTATCGACTTAAATTTTGATTCTTTTTCAACGTTACCGTAAATCAGGGTTAATTGAACCCAATTTTAGTAATGTTCCAGATAAATCCTTATTTATATCAATATATATTGTGTTATGAAATCAAACAATGCTTATAATTATTAACTCTTTAAGGACGGTGGGCTCATCGCCGTTCTGGTCCCCAAAAGACGGACATCAATTTCGAAAGAACCACACAGAATAGACTCTTCCAAAACTGGAAGAGTCGTCGTTTCTACGCGGGAAAAAGTTGGGGTCCTATTGTGAGATAATTGGCGGGGAAGAAAGTCGCCCCCTTCAAGATTGCTTATCTCCATCGGTTTGCAGGAGAATAGGCTGCGCTCATTTACTTCTTCTTTACTTTTCTGGTTTTTTTTTTCTTTTTTTTAAACTTTATAATATGAATATGAGTTGAATTTCTTCTTGCTTATTTAGAAAATAGGCGTTTTCTCTTTTGAACGGATTTGGAGATGAAAAACATTTTTTTACTTCGCAATATGGAGCTGAAAAGCAATTCAAAATTAAAAATAAAATTGCGCTCGAACTTTGCTAGAGACGATTTGAATCATCACTTATCAGGTATCTAGTTCCAGCCCATATTCATTCAATAATTCATACCCGTTTTGCTTAAATTTCAAAAATAGACATTTTTTTTTGCATATAGTTATATTATAAGCTAACTAATTTTTAATGCTGTATTCAAATTCAGTTAAGAACTTATTTTTCATTAACGAATCATGATGTTTTTATGAGGATAATTTACGGCTAATAGAGAAAAAAGACATTTATCGGAAAAGTTATGAGCAACAAATGAAAACCGATCTCTAGCCACGCAATCCAAAACTTTCCAGTGCTAAGTGTTCGCACTTGACACAAGGAATGCAAAATCCCGTTTTTTTTTTTTTTTTTTTTTTTTTTGCAGTAATTTCTTAAATAGCTGCCAAAATGTGAGTCGCTCGATTATTTTATCATTGATAGCCATGAAAAAATCTTTACAGTGATGTCTTACTTTTGAAATTTGGTGAACTTTTTCGCAAGATAAATAAATAATTAAATAAAAATAAAATCGAATGATAACTAAATATAACACATGTGAGAAATAATGTATATGAGGATGAGAAGTTGGATTAGAATTTTTCCGAGGAAAAAAATCCATAAGAATCCTACGTGCAAATGTGGAGTAAAAAAAAAAAAATACGTAAGATGAATTACTTTTTTTTAAATTAAATTTCATTTATTTATACGTTAGATCTCTTATTTTCTTATTCATTCATTATTTTATTCACTAGTTCACTTTTTCTTATTAATTAAGTAGTTAATATTTGCGTTTATTATTTTATTATTTTTCATTTATTCCTTCTTCCTTTTATCTACTCATTTGATCAAAAATATTTTTTATAATCAAAAAAAAAAAAATCTTTTACTTCTCACTTTGCATCATAGAAAATTAAATTAATGATTTTTTTTTTTTTGCACTTTTTATTCCTCTTAGAGCGACAAATTCACTCCCAAAAATTGATGATTGATTGATTCAATGCAACTTTTTTATTAAAGTCATTACTCGCTATCTATATAATGCAATTTTCAAAATTTCCTTTTTTTTTATATATAAGGTTAAGCTATCTTTTCTGCTTCATTTTGCTCCACATTTCTCTACATTTGTATATATATTGTTGAAGTACATTTGTTGTATATTAAATAGCAGAGTATGATTTATTTTATTTTATGTGCTCACTCCCAGATTAACTATACTTTATGTAAAGAAGATCTTGTCATTTTAATCTATTAAAAATGCAAATGCTTTCAACTGATACACAGTTAGTACACAATTAGTAACAAAAAACATTTTTAATAATTCTTTTTCAGCATACATTTAAAACTATTATTCTGATGCAATTTTACATTAATTTTCAACATGTTTATTTTAAATTTTCATCGTGGTAGGGACCAAAACAAGTAATGCAAAGACAAATGTCACATTGTTCACATTTAAACGTGCTTTCTATACTTCTGTTTTTCAAAGTCTTTACTTTCAGCTTTGCGCAACGTTTGCAGGTTTTTTTCCTGCCATCAATTTTAATTCGTTTGTGCAAATTCTTTGATGTCAAGACGATGACTAAGTCTTCCTTCTTTTTGCGTAAGTTTGCAGAAAGAGCCCTTATCAGCAACATTCTGAAATCGTACAACGTCATGGGATTCTTTTCTAACGGCGTATTGGAAAGCGTATAAAGCAAAAAGGCATTGTTTACGACGCTGTCTAAAAGAAAACAGAATATATAAAGCCACCATTTTTTAGATTTCCTACATGTGCCATAATAACGTCTCTTCTGATCCGCTAAGTCCACTCCGCCCATATATTTGTTATACGATTTGAATGAAGTTGGACATGAGAGAGTTCGCTTTTTTCCTCCTACTCTTCTCTGTGCTTCATCAATTTTATATTGGGATCCAGTTGACAAGAGAAAAATTTCTTTTTTATCCTTCCAGACTGTACAAGTTAAATTTGGCAGCTGTTCGCACTGGAAAGCTTTGCTTTCACCCACACTATTTAGCTTGATGCCTTTTAAGTGGGCAGGAAGGTATTTTCTGTTTGTTTGAAGTGTTCCTGAACTATAATGGCCTGCAGCAAAAAGACTTATCATTAGGGGAACACTTGTAAAAAATCTATCGAAAAAGAGATGATAACCGGTTTCTTTTAGTGTTCTAGTTAGATTTGTAACTACATCACATCCTAAGCCATTCTCAGTACGTTCCATGCGGCCTTTGCTTCCACAGTATACTTCAAAGTCTATGACGTATCCGGTCACTGAGTCGCAAAGCATCCAGACTTTTATCCCCCTTTTAGCGGGTTTGTTGGGCATGTACTGGATTATTCCACAGCGTCCTTTGTATTTCAAGAGGGCCTCATCGACTGATAGGTTTTTGTTTGGAGTGAAACAACGGCTGAAATTTGATTTTACTTCAGTCATGAATGGGTCCAACTTTTGCATCATGTAGTAGTCCGCATGATCTGGCGCCTTATCTTCCTCTCTGTTGGACAAATGGAAGCACCGTAAAATTTGCAGGAATCGGTCCCTCGACATAGTTTTTTTTATAAAGTTGTTTTCTACAATATCATCCTCCGACCAGTAATCTTTCAGTCTGGGTACGTGATTGATCCCGATCGCTAAGATGCAGGCAATGAATCCCCACAATTCGTCAATGGAGGAAAGAGGAGTCCACTTTTGAAAGCATTTCTTTTGCGATGAAGCTTTCATGAATTCTGCATATTTGTTGGTGTTCTGCAGAATCATTTGCATCATCGGTAAAGTAAAAAGGAGATGAAAAAACTCCAAAACAGAAGCACCAGCAGTTACATTATGGGATGGACCCTCTCCAAGGATCTTATTTGATACTTTAATTTTGTCATTTTCTACTAATTCGTTCCATTTTATTTCATCGCAAGCAAAATTGATGTTGCTGGGTAGGATATCTTTATCATTTACATCACTTTCATCATCACTGCTGTCACTTTCATCTTCAGCTCTAACGAAAGAATCATTTATCGGCCATCCGTCATCCTCTGATGAAAGCTCGCTGTCGCTGCTTTCTCCGAAAAGAATTTTATTTATTTCCTCCTCTGTCGCTGGTCTCTTTCGCTTACTCATCATGAAAAATACTCTTCTCCGTTAACAAAATATTAATATTTGAATTTTAAAAATAGATCGACCCAAGTTTCCCACTATATAGTGCTCCGCAAGGGTTACTCGATCTCAAGTTTTATCCGCAACTAATCACACATTTCGTTTGCACGAATTTATATAATACAGCAAGAGTAGGTGAAAGCATATCCGAGAAGGGATAAAAGCATAGAGCATTCAGCAAAAAAAAACAAAAAAACAAAAAAAGAAATATCTATTGATTCTTGAATAAAGATACTACGAGCATCTCTTCCTAATCTATTTTCCTATTTTCGTTTCAGATGTGTATGTACTTGGTGCTAATAAATCTAAAGAAACATTTTAACGGGCATAGAATAAATAAAAGGAAATTTTTCGTCTCTGTTTCACATTTGACTTCAGAAAATACAAGGAACCACTTAAGATAAGCTCTCTTTCGCCAAAGTCGCGAACAATACTCTACTCCCATATTGTGCGGATTACGTAATTGTACTAACGCGCTTTCGAGGACAATCGCTTTGTTAGTCTTTAGCCAAGGGGACAGTTGACGGTGATAGTCCATTGATAAGAAGCTCTCTCCCACGAAAATTTCCCGCGAGAAAAAGCCGACTCTCTAGGCGATCGGCATTCCAGAACTTGCTGGGTGGCCGAATCTGAAGGAAAGCGCGCCAATTTCTAGCCTTGTATTGAACGGAAAAGTGCATTTGTCTTGTATTTTATCTGGATCTGATGGATGCATGAACGCACACATGACATTCGTTGAAAATAGCTGCTATTATTGCTTTTTTCAGAAACAATAAAAGCAATTAGGTTTTTAACTACACTGTAAAAATGAATGTTGTTTTTACAGTATAATACTGCTAGTTTTACAGTAATAAACTGTAAAAATTGCTAATTTTACAGTAATAAACTAAAAATTGCTAATTTTACAGTAATAAACTGTAAAAATTGCTAATTTTACAGTAATAAACTGTAAAATGGCTAGTTTTACAGTTTGTTTCTGAGCATTTTACAGTTTCAAACTGGAACCTCGGCTGCCAGTATTATACTGTTGTTTTTGCAGTATAATATTGCTAAAGTCTACAGCAATAAACTGTAAAATTACTAGTTTTACAGTTTATTACTGTGCATTTTACACTTTTAAATTGGGACCTCGGATGCCAGTATTATACAGTAAAAGCAACAGTTCCTTGTTTGCTGTGTAGTTACTTTTTACAGTCATGAATTATTACCGGATTTGAAAGCAATATTTTTTGCGTTTTCAAAGCGTCCATTTTTTTCCCTTCAAATTTATATGCACAATACATAAGTGCTCCGTGTTTTTCTAACCCAGCTAAAAATAATCTGCAAAAAATCTGCAGAAATAAATTTAGTTTGAAGATTTATTAAAGATTTCTGCAGATTTTCAGAGGAGGGAAAAAATCTGCATTTTGTCTTCAATAAAATCTGTAGAAAATCCACAGAAATATTATCCTTTTTAGTTTTCTCTTAATATTGTGCAGATTTTTTAAAGGTTTAAAAAATCTGTATTTTGTCTTCAATTTGATTAACAGAAAATCAACACACACGAAAAAAAAAAAAAAAGCTTTCTCTTAGTATTTTCAAACATTTTCACAATAAATTCTTTTTAATAGCCTCCAAATATTTTGAAGATTTTTATGGTCAGCAAAACATTTAATTTGCCTACATTTTAAAATTATATTAGATTTCTATTACGAAAAGCTAAAATGGGTAGTTTCATGATTATTTTCTTTTGCAAAGTAAAAGAAGTGGCAAAAAAAAAAAAAAAAAAAAAAAATACTTCACAAAATTTGCAATCTAAATTTTTATTTTGTTTGTCTCCGACTGAATGTTGATTCGTTTTTCAGACCTGCTAACACATGCATGTGTACCAAGAAACATTAACAGCCAAAACATCCTTTTGAGCCATTGCAGACTTTTCTTATGACGGCTCTGTTGAAAATCTAAAGTAACCTTGCATAACTAAAAACAGTATGC
>JAXGGA010017513.1:0-24173 GCA_038373865.1 Uloborus plumipes | reverse complement strand
TAAGATAAGAACATGCCACGGATACGAAATTGGATAGGGGACTTACACACACACGGTACGTGTTTCAAACAATTTTTTCCGTGCGCGCAGGGATAAGAATAACCGTTTTGAGGTCTTTTGTTTTGGATGACGTTGGAATTTCCTTTCCGCTCGATGATTCCATTTTAGAGCATCTGCTCGAGTAAGAGGACGGTCTCCCGCGCTTTCATTCCACATGGCAAGTTTCCATATAAATTTCGCCTCTACCAACTCAGGACGTAGTGCCAACCAATCGACACGTAGGTTTCCTGGGGGGGCTGCGTGGCTCTAGAAACAACTGGCACGAAGCAGTTGTTCCCTCGGCATGATAGCTTGGAATGACCGAAACGCTGGCATTTAAAGCACCGTAGCGGATTAGGAATGTATGGTCGAACTGGGCAAGAGAGGTAGCCAGCTTTGACGCGTGGTAGGAGGTTAGGAGTACTAAACGTTAAGATGACATGTTTAGTAGGTAGTATCTCTCCATTACGTTGGATGGTAATTCTTTTAACTCCACTCACGTGCTGGTCTTTCATCTCCTCTAGGATTTCAGTTTCCTGAGTGTAAAGAAGGTCTGGCTCTGAAATGATTCCCCGAGAGAAGTTCAAAGTGGCGTGTTCAGAAATAGTAATAAGATATGAACCTATTTGTTTCATGGCCAATAAAGATTTTATTTGGTTTTGATTTTTAATTTCAAGAAGAAGATCGCCACTGCGTAATTTTTTCATGGATTCAAATTCACCTATCTGATGCACAAGCGCTTTATTGATGATAAAAGGAGACACTTTAGAAAGATTTAAAGTTGAATCATTACGTTTAATTAAAAAGAACTTTGGATTATTTAACGAGACATTCTGACGCTCCCCTCGAGGGGGAGGAGGGTTTTTATTTTCAGTATCCATTAGCGGACCGGAGAACTGGGGGGAAAAGTGGGGTCGAGCCCCTGCGTAGCCCCCCTACACAGGGGTAAGGCTGCATACGACAGGGTTCGCCAGCTAGCCCTGAAGCCTCCCGTAAGAGATACCGCTTGGCCCCGGTACCACGCAGCCATCGGCACAGTTGACACACCTTGGCTTGGGTTTTTGTTCCGAAATTTGGTAAGTGTGATGAGGGAAGGAAGGAGAAACAAATCCCTTCCCGCCGATATTCTGTTTGAGCAACTGGGGGTCACGACTCCGCCCAACAGCTCGCCCCGAACTCACCACACCGCAAGCCCCCCCCCCCCCACCACGACAAGGTAAACGGACAACGGGGGGGGGGGGGGCATGAAATTCTGGTGAGAAGAATGCATGATGTTGTTTTTATAGGAAATGTGTGATTTTGTCATTTCTCTGGCGTCACTCCCCTGGCAGTTTTGTTCCTCAAAAGAGTAAATATACATTAAGATTGTGTTATAAGCATAATAAATTTCATTTTTAATCTTAATCGTACCTGTTAATACAATTTTAATGAACGTAAAAAATGCAGGAAGTATTTTTATTTAGGATCTGCGGTGCGACTTGTATGCAACGTGTCGTGTTTTCAAGACTGATTTTTTTTATTTTATTACAAAGCGAAATTTTTTTTTTAATAAATACAAGTCTTATAGAAATGAGCTCATATTCTGATTCTGCACCGAAAAACAAGTGAAATAATAGTAAATCAAACCAGAATTCTGCCAATAGTGTCACTCCCGTGGCAAAGCATTTTCCCCTGGTATCGAAAACCCCCCAAAAAATGAGAATTTCGTCTGGCCCTTACCACTACAATCATAAAAATAGCGGCCACTAGTGATATAATGTGTGAAATTAAACAGATTATTTTTCCTTTGGGGACACAAAAAACGCATTGATCGTAGAATCACCCAGATACGAAGAACTCCATAAGTGGAAGCTCAGCCCCTTGGACCCAAAAAACAAACACTAACTGAAACTGTGTTCGTGATAACGCTTCAGCAACCTTTTGGATTTATCAGACCCTTCTGTTGTGTAGCCTTTCTCTTGAAACACCTAAAAGGGGTAAGTGCAATTTTCATTATGTTGCTAAAAGACATCAAGAAAGTTAGAAGAGCATTAAAGAATGCAAACGCGGAAAGGATTGACTTAGTCCATAAATTTATATTTGATGACGTAGGCGACGCCTCGAATAGGAAGAGAATTAAGAAATTTTCTGGCTTCACATTTGCTATAGATAGTGAAGAATTTACTAACAAATTAAAAGATGTGGAGAAGAATTTCTCTTTAAACGAATTGATTGTTTTGACTAATATTTTCAGTATCGCATATCAAGGCCACAAAATAGAGCTCGCGAAGAATTTGATTTCGATTATATTATTTGATTTATATTATTTATTTTACCCCACCATTCTACTTTCTTAATACACTTTTTCTATATTTTTCTAATTACTATTTATTTCATACTTTTATTTCAGGTAAAAGACATGTATCTACCTACCCCCGAAGTCGCGTGCGTCCACTGGGAAAACGCAACAGATTTCGTGGCACAGGATACAAATCTCTTCTTGGCATCTTTCACGACAGCGTGGGCGAGGATAAAACCTTATGCAGAAATGGACAAACTCGGAACAGATGTTTTGTACCACGACACGGATTCGATAATCTACGCATCAAATGGAAAGACGGAAGTCTGCAGGCTAAATCTCCCGCACTTCTCCGACCAGAAGAACGACGAGCCCATCAAGGTCATCAGGGGTCTCCCCGCATCCTTCCCCCATCGAGGACATCCTATTAAATCTCACTTTTTCTGGCCAGCTTGGCGATAAAACTTATCGCCAAGCATTCTGGTAAACCCCGGTTCAAAGTTAAAAGAAGCCCTGCCTTCACGGCAGATAGATTTAGACTTGATTTAGATGTTTAATTTGTGAGCTAGGCTCACTTGATTTGAATTTGTGCCTTAGATGCATTTTAATTTTGAAGGGAGTCGCTGGTCCTAATTCCAGTTTTGAACCATTCCACTGATGTTAAAGCACAAAAATAAAATTCTATTATTTTTGTGTTGCGTTCCAATAAATGTTTATTATTTTATACCAAGTTGTCTTTTATGGAAGCAAATTTAGCCTGCAATTAATGAAAAAACGAATTTGCTAAATTTCTCACATCCGTCTGGAGCTGGAAGAAAGAAACTTCAGCCCGGAGAAAAATTATCCAGCTGACCAAGGAAAGGGAGAAAGCCTTCGAGCCTCGTCCTCTTTTTCTCCTCATACTACCGAGGACTGCTGCCAACCACGGCATACATCTGAGGACCCTCTCCTTCTATGGAGTCACAGTGAAACCCCCCCTACCCCAGGAGAAAACCAAATAACCTGCTCCAGTGCTATAAACGTAGCTCAACAAAATAAATTGGTACAATAATGTTTTAATTAAAACAAGTTATCAAACAGTATAATTACTTTTTTTGTCAAAGAAGAATTAATCAACGAATTGCGACTCGTGAGTTTTATCTATTCTTTTACAATGGGAGCGAATAGCAAAATTGCTCCCATAGCAAACCGAAGTGGTTTTACTATTTGGGAGGGGCCCGACCCCCCAGCCATTGCCTGCAAAATAATTAGCCGAATGAGTCGACATTTTACCAGATTTTAAACCTTTAATCACTGAAGTACTCTGCAAGTATTTTTCATCACAAACATTCACCCTAATTAATTTAATTTTAAAAAAAATATCTTTTTTTTTTCAGTGCATGTTTCTGAGCTGCATTGGAGGTTCGTCCACGAAAGACACAACTCGACGAATCCTAACCAAGCTAATCTCTTCCCCTCTCTAAACTACAATTGGAAAGGCACAAGAGGAGTTAAACTGGGGTTTAGCACATTCAAGCAAATCAACAAGTTGATATTTGGTAATTATATATTTTTGCTTTTTTTTGCATAAAGATTTCAAGTTCAAGGGTCTTCTTCCTCTGATAAAGCTAAGTTGCTTTTCTGTCACTTTTTCATGTTCAGCCACTTCTGCATTCTTATCATTTCTGATATATAATCAGGAGAGCGATTTTGTGTTAAACTGTTGCAAGTTAGCCACCTCTTCTAGAAATGAAGGGGAAAAATATAAGAAATTTGCATCTATGAATACTAAATTAAAATCTATCAAAAAGATTTGAGCGTGTGAAACAATAAAAAGTGTTGCAACTGATTTGGGTGCTTGAAAAATAACAGTTAAAGGCTAGCGATGGAATTGCACGAAAATTGAACAGATACCATTGATGCTGAAGATTGGTTAAACAGCGATGAAGTAACAGAATATAACATCATAGAAATGGCAGAAGACAGAGAAGACTTAGGTTACAGATGAAAACGTTTCTCAGTCTCTTGAAGAAAACAGAAAGACTCATAATGAAGGTTCTACAGCATTAGAACTTGCTTTAAAATATGAAGAACAGCAAAAGCAATCCGCTTCAGTCGATACTATGCTTTTGAAGCACTGGTTGAACATTGCGCTCAAAAGGAAAGTAATATATTGAAGCAGCAAAAAATTGAAAATATTTTTATACGATAAATCTACCTATACGCAACTGCAAATGTTATGTGTTTAGAGAAAATGAATGCATTTCCTTTGTCGTCATAATTGAGTATCATTATAAATTGCCAAGAATTTATCATTTTCGGGATAATAATTTTCAGTAATTTAAGGTAGTGCCAGCTCCAATTACGTCCGATTTTCGAGACTCCTCTGTATTAAGAGAGCACTGTTAACGGCAAATGAAATAAAAATTAGAAATGCATTATTTAAAAAAAAGAAAAGAGCTTTTTATAGAATAAAAATAAGTTTCAAAATAAAATTTTTGGACAGCAGTAATTTAAATACTTGCTACAAGTTTTTTATCTTCTATACTTATAATAATTTTACTAGTTTTTTTTTCGTGATTTTAAATAATTATTAAAAAGGAAAAAATCTTGTCTCAATCATGGTTAAGCGAATATCAACATTTGTTGGAGGATAGATCTAGGGAAGAGAATTTTTATACTTAAAGTATTTTTACTGTAAGCATAAGCTCAAACATGTAGATTATTGTCAAATTTTTGACAATTAAAACATAAGAACATGTTCCATGAATTTAGAATTTGTGAAACTAATCTGTGTTCATTATTGCAATACATCTTTTTGACATTTTTCTAAATTAATTGATAGATGTAAGAGTAAGTATTTATTTTTCTGATTTCAAGTATATGCAGATAAATTAATGGCCTAAAACTGATTGCATGTCTATCATAAGTTTCCATATATATTTTTTTTTTTTGTTTATCTTGTACTAAGCTATTTATTTCATATTTAGGTGCTCTCCACGTTGCGGTTTCTGGGAACGGGGTCTTTTCAAAGTGTGCCGAAGATGACCTTTTTTTAAAATATGTCGCAGCCAACGGTATGTAGGAACATTGAGAAGGTAACCAAGGCAGGAGTAGTCCTCCCAGAGTATGTGCGTTTCTCGAGGAGCCGAGGAGCAAAGATATACGCGAATGGGGTTCTACCAGGAATACCAGTTTCCAAGAATTAACGGAGTTATCGATGAAACACATATTCCAATTGAAAAGCCGTACAAAGCCGTACTGACGATTGGTGCGTCTACTTAAACCGGAAAAGCAAATTTATGATAAACGTACAACTGGTAAGTACAAACAGGTAAAACATCTTATACATAAAGGTGTTGGGTGCAGCCTCATCATTTTCTGATATGTGGATTCAGTAAACAAAAAACATGTTATACGAAGATTTCTAGTTTTTTATTCATTCATGCATATTTTAGTTAATATCTACGTTAATTTCAAAATTTTATGTTTCTTGGTTGTTGGTTGGTTGTATTGATTTTACTGGCGCAAGAGCCATGTTTCTTGGTGATGCAATCCACGCTCTTCAGAACGATCACCCACTACTGTGATGATCCTCCCATTGTAGCGTACAGTGCTTGAAGTTGCATTTGCTATTCGATAGATACAATGTAAAACTTCTGAACTGAACCACTCATTCTAATTTAACGTCCAAATAGGATTCAACTTTTTTAAATCTCTGCAAGAACTGAATTAAACAATATCTGTAATTTATGTTTGTTATTGTTGTTCAAAGTTAAAAAAAATTGCAACTGCTTATTTTTTGATAAAGCATGACATGTTAAAAGTATTGCAGAATTTAAAAATAAGACACTTGCACATTTCAATTATAGCGACCGATTTGTTTACAGCGAAATGGGTTGTTAAATATTTTCAGCATGGCAATACGTATGTTTAACTAATGCCTTTTCTTTTTTCTTTTTGCTTACATTGATTCTCTTTTTACATTTAAAACTATTTCATAATAATTATTCGTGTTATGGCGAATCAAAGACTCTATATGTCATACTTAGATATATGCATTGCATACCCCTTATTGTTCAAGATATCAATTATATTTTCATTGTGGCTTCATTTTAAAAACATACGTTGCATTTAAAGAAACCTTAAAACTTTCAAAAGGAACTCATTTATAGTTGCTTATAAGTATACTATAGATGAGTACAAATAACTTTGCTACAGAAATAAAGGTGGATAGGATAAGCAATATTACTTATGCAGTTGTGTTTATATGCTTCTGTATTTGTGCATTATAGGTATTGTACTTCTATATGCGAGTAGTAAACTACTCACATTTTACTCAGTCTTCAATACGGTTTTAAAACTTATCAGTTATTTAAAGTATTTTACCGTTCTTTTTTAATTTTAGGTCTGATGTCAACTGTAAAATTTTAGATATTGTAGTTAGGTGGCCAGATAGTATCCACGATTCCTACATTTGAGGAAGCAGTAGTTTGAGAAGATACTTATGCTCATAGAACGGAAGTGACTTTATAATAGGAGATTTGGGTTACCCTCTCGAGCCTTGGCTCATGAAGCCCTACAGTGAAAACGAGACAGACACCTGTTCATGAAAACTATAATACTAGGCTACGCTTCGTTCGGAACACAGTAGAGCGGTGCAATGGAATCTGGAAGTCAAGATATCGTTGTCTTCATGCATCTGGAGGATGATGTTTTCTGTACACACTGGAAAAGGTGTGCACTAATAGTTCTGGCTTGTGCAGTATTGCACAACCTGTGCTTAAAACGAAGTAAGTTATTACTTGACAGCGAATATGCTACTGACCACTCGGCACTAGATGATGAAGGTGTTGGCAAATTGTTTCAAAATCGCCCAAAAGGTTTTTTTCCCTCCGTAGCTGGCGAGCGGCAGAAAAGAAGCTGTTTCAACCGGATCGCTCTGGCAACCCTCTCTTCAGAAAATGCGAGTAGCCACGCCCAGCGTTATTTCTGTAAACTCAATTGGCCGACGCATGCGCTGCTCTTTCTTCGTGGGTAAAGAACGAGGCGCTGCGGAGCGATCTCTGAACACGAGGTGTTGTTGAGTCGTTTGTTGGATCAAAAATCGTATTCTTGTATGATGGTGTCCAAAAAAACGACGAAAAGGTAATTTCAAGTGTACAAGGAGTAGTACACTACAGAATTTCCTCGCATAAAAAAATCTACCAAAAGAACTTAACTAAAAGTTTATAAAAAGGCTTCTGAAGTTAAAGGAAAGAAGCTTGCAGAAGTGAACTTTCATTCTACTTCTGCTCATAAACCACGTGCATGTGGTAGTTATTGGAACTTCAACATCAGACTTAGCTATGTTTTATTCTGCAGTAATCAAATTTTTTGTAACTGCCTGTGAATATATACTAATGAAATTTCCATTGAATAATGATGTACTAAAACATGCTGAAATTGCCAATTTAAATGATATTGAAAATTCTAGCTTTGTCAGCATTAAGTTCTTTGTAGATGTATTTCCAATTCTTTTAAAAGCAAGTATCAAGATAAAAAGTGAATTTGATGATCTTCAAAGACAGTTTGCCAGCTGCAGTTGGAATTTCTGTCAGAAATAGTTGCTTCAGATAAGCCAGTTGCCATGCAGGGGATGGAAGTAAAGAAAATGAAAGGTGCTTATGGCATTTTCAAGTATGAGAAATTAGCAAATGTTATTCTATTAATAATTTTTATTCCTCATTCAAATGCAGAATGTCAGCGAATTTTTAGTTTGGTGAGGAAGAATAGAGCTGCAGAATCAAAGTAAACTTTGGAAAGCTTGCTCATATTGAAAACAAAGCAATCTAAAATGTGCCATGCGCAAGTTTTTGAAAGTAGCTTTTTGACCAAAGCAAAAAAAGCCACTGCTGCTTCATTACATTCTGCTGTAACTACCTCACATGCTGCAGTTGCTTATATTGAAGAAATCTTTAAAGAGTTAATACTTTTCAAAACGTGAAAAGGTGCATTAAGTTTCGATTTTATTTGTTACTGCAAGGAAAAAGTTTATTTTCTATTCCTTTTGAAGGAAACATTTCCAAAACTAATGATATTAAAGGCATTTTTAAAAAATATAAATACTGAGTTATAAGTAAGGAAAAATATCTGTGCTAGACTAACAAATTCTACTTCAAAAATTATAAATTAAAAATATTGAAGTATCTGTTGCACACATAATATTACGATATAATGCAAATAGCAGCTAATTTCTAGTTAAACCATTCGGTTTTTATATTTGACTATACCAATTGGTTTTATTATAACTATCAACTTAAATGTAGGAGATGTTTTTCATATTGCTCATTTACAAGTAAAAAAAAGTAGAACTGTGATTTCTGGCACTACCAGCATAAAGCAAAAACAAATACTTTACCTGGTGGCAATTTTAAAAAGAGACTAAGCTAAAAAAATTATAAAACTAGGAACATTAAAACATATAGAGAATAGTATAGTAGGGTATTCATTTATTAATGCATTCAATGTTAAAATCATCAATATATACACTCCAGTACCTGGACTTTCCGATATTTTGAAGTCAAAGAGTGATGATCCATTAAGACCTGATTTGGAATCCTTCCAAAACGTTAAGACGGCAAATACTATCGATGTTCTAAGGTAACGTTCTGAAAGAAATATAAATTGATAGAATATTCCGTATCAATAGCCGCAATTTTCTGTTATTATTGCAGAAATTTCTTTCCACACTCTGCAAATGAGTCTGAAGGTTTCATGGCTTTAGACACTGGAAAAAGTGCTACGACGAGAAGTTAAGAAAAATAGAAATTTAAAACACCAGCTAAGTTCTTCGCATTGCGATGCTGTTCTCAAATATAAAGCATATAAAATGCACAAGAAAAGGGCAGCATCGTTTCACAGATTTGTTACGAAAACAGTCATTACATAAGAACACTGCGAAATCTTATGTTTGACGGCTCAACAAATAATTGGAATTAGGGAGTTATCTAAGGTGCCACAGGGGGATTAAACCATCATCGATAATATTTATTATGAGCCGCATAGGAAAATAGAATTTTGAAACACCAACTAAGTTCCTTGCATAGCAATGCTGTTCTCAAATGGCAAGAGTATAAAATGTACAAGAAAAACGTCGTTTCACAGCTTTGTAAAGAACAAGCTAACTTTCTTACAGAAAACAGTCGTTATATAGGAACACTCTGCGAAATCTTATGTTTGACAGCTCAACCAAAAATTGGAATTAGGGAGTCATCTGACCTGTGAAGGGGGATAAAACCATCATCGATGATATTTATTATGGGCCGCACTTGCTGTTGTTGGCAAACATTATGAAGTAGTCTAACACAAAAGAAAAAATGGCCTAGCAAATTCTAAATATACCCATCATTCAGCCTAGAATGCGCTATTTAATATAAAGGCTAACCAAGTGAGAGGCCAAATTACCAAAGAGCTGAAGAAAGAACATTTTTCCATTTTAGCGGATGAGAATAAAGACTTGAGTGAAAAAAAAAACTCATCAATCGCAGTTCGTTACCTTCATCAAGGAAATATTTACGAAGAATGTCTATTGAGGAATAGGGTGTATTAGATGCAAATTCATTGGCAGAAAAAATAATAACCACATTAAAAGAACTCGATATCGACCAGGTGTGGAGCAAGCATATGATGGTGCATCTGTCGTCACCGGAAAATACACAGGTGTGAATGCTGTAACAAAAAGCACCTTTCCTTGCTCCTTCAGCAAATTATGTGCACTGTTTCATCACAGGGTAAATTTAGTCATTGTTGGTGTGAAGTCAATTCAGTGTTTGTCTAATTCAATTTCATTGTTGCAAAAATTATATTTGCCGGTTGTAGCGGTATTCATCCTCAATGGATATAGATATCCAAAGTAGAGCTCGCGTAAAAGTTATGGAACTAAAGTCAAATTCAAACACGAGATGGGCTTGCCAAGCTTCCATGATAAGTGTTTTTGACAGTCCAGATAGACTGGTTAAGGCTACAGGACTATTGTACCAACTTTAATTAGAACATTTTTTGCGCTGAGGAACATTTTGCAGCACGCAAAAGCTAGTTCAGATCTGCTTCAAAATCCAAAGCTGTGGGCTTTGGATTTTGAAGCATTTTCAATTATCCAAAGCTATTCAGAAGCTGTGGATGTTTTAGAAATTGTGAAGGTCAGCATTGAAAACAGCAGAACTAATGCGACAATACAACAAATCTGGGATGAGGCTCAAGAAATAGGAATGTACGATGAAGGTTCTAAAAGAAATTACTAAGAAAAAAGAATCCCTGCACCCATTCGATTGCTACCTTTTTGTTTTCTTTCGTTCGTTTTTACACGATTCGTGTTGTTCCCTGATAAGAATTCACTCCAAAATATTCGATTTTGGGCTGCAGTCAAGATTGCTTAGTTACAAAGCTAGATTAAGACTAGATTTCATTCTGGTTAGGGGCTACAACCATCGAGAGGTCTGTTCGTGCCCAAAATCCTGCCCCATCAACGCTTTCACAATTATGGACGTCTATCGAGACAGCATGGCTCAATATTCCTGCAGAAGACTTCCAACGACTTGTTGAGTCCATGCCACGTCGAGTTGTTGCACTTCGCCGGGCAAAAGGAGGGCCGACACGATATTAAGAGGTATCCCATGACTTTTGTCACTTCAGTGTACATTGTCAATGTAATACCAGAAAGAAAAAAGTGAGGATGATCTCACTATCAAAAATCGGAGACCTTTCAGTCATTAGCGTTCGCTTGTTCAAGCTAAGATAGTTATGAAGCTGTTAATTTTCAAGGTGAATTTCTAATGAGATGAAGATACTCTTCAATTATATCTTTAAACAATATGCTTCAGTATATCTTTAGATAATATGATTCAGTACGGTTCAAGAAATTAGAAATTTAAAAAAAAGAAAGAAAATTTCCGTGAAACATGGAATTGTTGGTATAATGAAAGGTATGCATTCAAGATTTCATTTGATTGATTCTTCTTTTCTTCGTGAATCCGTTGATTCGAAGAAATGCTTGCTTTGTTAATGACCATTGCAATGGACAATAGTCCAACTGTAAAAGAGTTGGGTAACAGAAAGGCATACAAGATCAGAAAACATTTTGATAACTAAATGAGAACATTTATGACCAATATTAAGTTTTGAAAGTTGAGATTTTTAATTGACATCATTAATGGGAGGAAAGTAAACACGCGTTGCCCAGTCAATTTATTCTTATAATTCCAAACTTTAATAAAATATGTAATTTTTAATATGATTACAGCTCCATGTTTCACGGAAATTTTTCTTTTTTTACATTTCTAATTCATTGAACTATACAGAAGTATATTTTTAATGATATAACTGACGAGTATCTTTATCTCATTAGAAATTCAGCTTGAAAATCAACAGCTTCATAATTCTATTTAGCTCAAATTAATGAAAGCTAATGACTGAAAGGTCTCCGATTTTCGATAGTGAGATTAAGGTCACTTTTTTCTTTCTGTATTACATTGACAATGTCCATCAAATACTTTTACTAGTTTTTTAAAGCTTCGAAATCTTCCGAGTTCTTGCAATGTTAATAAGTTAACTTTTGAATTTAAATAAAAAACTTTATGGGGGGGGGGCACAACCATCATGCCAAAACTGAGTCATGAGCCAAAACTGAGTCATGAGTTGATACTAGATTAGATAGTGTGTGTGTTTATTTTTTCTTTAAATATATATATTTAATTTTCTGGTTTTGTGTTATTTGTAGTTTTTTCTGCCAGTTTACTCTCAACTCTGACTCCTACTGAAGTGTTATGTTCATCGTCCATGTGCTTGATTGGTTGATTTGAATAGTAGTAAGTGTAATTTTAATGTTCTTTATTAACTGATTTACACACATTTGTCATTTCATTCTAAGATCTTCCCATAGAATTCTTTTTTTAGCCGACTTCATATGCTCTTCAAAAAGTCTCGGTAGAGTTTTTCTACTTGAAATCTTATGACTTGCATATTCCATTTTCTCGAAGTTTTCATTAGGTCTGAATTTCTAAAGAAGTTTCTGGGAACTTCTTATAACTCGAACTACCAATTACTCGAAGCCAGTCCCTTAGGGCTTTGAGTTATCAAGACTGAAATGTATAATGTTTCAATTATTTATGAATCAAATTCATTAAATTGGATTTTAATTTTTCAAAAATATTCCATTAATGCAGTTTTGTTATGTATATCATGTGTAATATGTGCAAAAAATTGCTTCTTGTGCTTTAGATTGCAATCTTTTTGCATCTTTTCTATATTTTAATATCTGACAGTTATTTTGACTCGTGCAACACTAATTGAATTAGTTTGTTTAATTTTAATAAACAAGAAATAGCCGTACTTGGATTCAACTTGTACTTAGCAGAAAATTACTTCTAGTTTTTGAAGCAAGGTCAAGAATTTTATTCTTTAGAGAAAATACAGTAGAGTAGTCCCTCGCTACTTCGACTGTCGCATCTTCACTATATCTCGTTTTTTTCTTTTTTTTGTTTTTCAAATATAGTCATTAGCCTTTTTTTATAATTTCTGTAAACTTTTTCCCGTAATTTCCTTATAAAATATGGTTTTAAAGGAAAGTTCTCTACTGTGGAGATGTGATAATGCTAGTCGAGGAAACTAATTTTTTTTAAATCAGCGAAGAAGTGTAGAGAATAGCTATCTGATTTCAAGCGATCAATACTAAGTGGAAAGTATCTCTATATTATTGCTAGAGGAAAAGTACATGTGTAAATAGTGTTCAAATATGTACCTAATTCTGAAACTGAATACCTTAAATGAGGATGAATGTTGAGGAAAAGCAGAGGCAAATACTGTTGCTAAGCAATTACTTCATCAAACAAGTTGAGCTATTAAGATAGATACGTATAGGTGTATGTGTGTAGTTTCACCCAATAGTATATGTATGTAAAATAATACAAATGTAATTTTGACTGAACAATGTTGCATCATGCGTAGGAGAATAATGTGAAAATGTTTCCGTAAATGTTGACTAAAAATGTTTTTCCAATTGCTTTCTTTTGTGCTTTAAAAATATCTCTTTTTTATAAAGTGTACATTAATTTAAAAAAATTTCCTTTCAGGAAAATGCCAGCTGGAAAGACAAAGTTTCAGTCCGCGTGAATTGATGTTGCAGATGCGAACGGTGACTTGCTTAGCACTTGGTGCACTAAAGGAAAAAATGAACATGAAGCACACTGCTTATTATATAATTGTCTTGTGCAAGTGTCTAATAGCGGAATTTCGCAGCTAAAGCAACATGAAGGGGAAAAGCACCAGAGTGCAGTAAAAAGTAAAAAAGGCCAAATGACGTTGTTTGGTTCCCATGCGTCTACAAGTACAGTTGGAGAATCAAGCTTGACTTCAGCAGGAAATGCTATTAGTCTGCAGTTGAGCGCTAATCAGATGGTGGCAAAAGCTGAACCACTATGGATTATGAAAGTTGCAGAGTCCAACTTTTCATTTGCCTCGTGTAAAGACGTTGTTACATTTTTTCAGGCGATGTTCGAAGGACATCCAACTGCAAGTAACATGTAGCTTAGTGATAGGAAAGTATATGTATTGTCACATGGTCTTGGACCATATTTTCAAAGTGAAATTGTTGCTGAGCTAAAAAATTCAAATTATTTCACTTTAGCTTTTGATGAGACCACAACGAGTCAGGTAAAAAAACAGATGGACACTTTCATCAGGTTTTGGAGTCAAAAATCTAATAATATTTTCAGTGCATACTTGCATTCTGTGTTTCTGGGTCACCCAGATGCAGAAATAATGTGTTCCAGCCCAATAAATACGTTGAAAGACTTGAAATTGCCACTAGACAAACTTTTAATGCTTAGAAACATAATGCAACGTTTCATTAAGGAAACTGTTAACAACAGTGAAGGAAAACAGCTTCTCGATATCGACGTTACTGCTTTTGATAATTTAAACTCGAGGAAAGATATAGATGTAGGTATTGGTGCCAAAAAAGCAATATCAAAGTTGGACGAGTCTGGCCGAAAAAATGTGAGGCAAGAACTGCGCAATTTTCTTGTAGCATTGACTACGTCTTTAAAGCAAAATCTGCCTATCGCAAACAGCTTTTTGAAAGATCTGGAAATCCTCCATCCTTTGTTGAGGAAGGAATCACGTGACAATGCAGTGATGAGACTTTGTTCATCAATGCCAGCATTGCATCTGACGAATAGTCAAATTGACAACATCGTCAGAGAATGGCAGATGTATCGTGTTGACGATGAGGTCGAAAATATAGCTCAGGCATATTTTCGACCTCAAACTTGGGTTCAGAAAATCGAATTTTTTTTTTTTTTTGCTTAACTTGAAAGTACAATGTCTTGAGAATATACAGTGAAAATTTCGGACAGAAATTCGAAATATTTGCAAAACACAAGCAATGAAAATTCAGCTGTCAAGTATGACAGAATTGATTCATATTGGGCAAAGGTTTTAAACCTTACTTTTGGGCTAACTGGCTCCAAAAAGTATGATAATATATCTATGATAGTAAAAGCGTGCCTCTCATTATCACATGGAAATTCCGATGTAGAGAGGGGCTTCTCGGCCAACAATGCCATAGTTTGTTCGGAGCGAGCAAGCCTGGCGGAGAGAACCATCATTGGTCTAAGAAACGTAAAAGATGCCATTCGCCGGAGTGGGGGCATTTTAACCCTTTAAGCGGTCAATTATTTTACCAGAAATGCTTCCAAAAAAGGCACATTTTTTTATTTCATATAGTTAAGTACCATACTTAAATTCTTAATATTCTTATTCTGTTATTTTTTTTTTCATTTTCAAAGCTTTTACAACATTTTTTATTTTACAATTTTGGTCAAAATCCCGAAATATTTGCTTTTTTAAAGTACATTCGGCATGCAGTAATGAATGGTTTACAAATTATGCAAAAATGTCTCTCACACTTACTGTGAATTTTGAGGTTTACAATTTTCCGAACAGTTCGGGCAAACCAGAAAAGGAAATCTGAAAATATCGATGCCCGTACGCCGTACGGGCAAACCGCTTAAAGGGTTAAACATACCAATAACAGTAAAGTTGCTGAACTCTGTCACAAAGGCACATTCTGCATACAAAAGAGACAGAAAGAGAAGCTCTTTAGGCAAAAGAGGAAGCAAAGCGAAAAGCTGAAGAATCTGAAAGTGAGCAGAGAAAAAAGAAACTCAAACCACAAGAAAAAGTTGTAGAAATGGAAGAGCAAATAAAGACCTTGAAAGAGGAGTTAAGTGCTGCACAAGCTTTATTGCAAAGAGGTAGCCTAAACCTGATTGCATGTCTGTCATAAGTCCAAAAACTCCACACATATAAAATGCTATCGTCTGAAATTTAAAAAAAAAAAAAAACGAAAATACACATAAATTGGTGCAGGTCAGTCTGTGTACTTTTTGTGATAAATGGTTAATCTTGAAAGAAGTTTAATGTAGGAAATATTTTTCTTTTAATGACTTGGATTTTACAATAAGTGTGTGGTAGGATGTTTCAGTTTGTACGTTTTGTGTATTCTCTATTCTGAAGTCATTTTCACTAAATATTGTAGTTTTTATGTTTATAGTTTTAGTTCGTTTTTGTATATTTTACAATTATTTTTTTTACAGATGCTGTGAGAAACAACGTACTGTGTTCAACGGCAACAGCGGTTGAGGTTTATGATATTACCAAGAACTGGCTCATGCATGCCAAGGATCGAGATGGGGCAGAAATTCCAGGGGCGAAAATTAAATTGAGTTGTGAATGTGATTTTTTTAAATTTTAAATAAATATCTTGTTTTATTTGGTGCACAATCTTGAAATAAAATTCATATTTTCAACTATCTTGTTTCATATTTCAAAGTAATAAATAATTACTGCGACACCTTTTCGACCAATTATGTAAATAATATATATATATATCCATCAATGTATGAACATGTTAAATTTTATTCCTTATGGAATTATAAAATTATTTAATTAATTCATTCCATATTTTCCAGCTTTACACATTTTCCCGTATGTTTTTAACAAAAAATAACTAGGGAAATTACTAGGCATAAGGGTGCAAAGAACTAAAGTTATGGATGGATTATCTTTCTGCTTTGCTACTTTAGAAAAAAAAGCATATTTATATAATTCTGCTGTCAGAAGAAAGAGAGAGCTATCTCTAAGTGAAGTAGATGATAATAGCTGGAAGGTTTTTTTTTTTAACTTTTCAAAATGCTATGTTTTAAAAAAATGATTCAGATCATGAGAAGAACATTGAAGTCTTGTAATTGTCTTCAGATATTTTTTCGTATTAAGAAGAATAATAATAGTCATCCTGACTGAATGTCAAATTGAATACGTTTCCATGTTCGCCGACGTTAGGCAATTTTGACCAGAAACAAAAATAACATGGTTGGTTGGTTGTGTTGATTTTACTGGCGCAAGAGCCTTAGTAGTCTATACTGCGCCAAACGATGGTTTTACAAAAACAACATGGAAGCCCATCCGCGCAAGAACATGCCATACTTCTGCAAAAGTGGTTCACTCTGTGGAGTTTCGACGTAAACACCGAGAAAACTAAAGTAATTTACTTCGCACGCAGACACTGCACAAATATCCCCCATAAATATCTATGGGAACCTTCAAAATCCACATTGAGGAAATTATTAAGGAGACCAAAGCTGCCTTCTTTACACTGAAACCCATCCTAAGTTATCCCACCTTGTCTCTGATTAACAAGAGACTAATTTACCTTTCGATCATTAGACCAAAACTTCTTTGTGCTGTCGAAGTGTGGGGATGCGCGGCTAAGTGGCACATCCTCAACGTCCAACGCCTACAGAGTAAAATACTACGTGAATTGTTATGTCTCCCTGACTTCATTAGTAACCGCACCATCCACTTAGTAATCGAACCTATCTCGACCTATATTTTGGTAAATGCTACCAAATTCTTCACTAATCTCGACCCACATTCGAATCCTTAAGTCAGAAACCAAATTGGTTTTATAAGTAACTCATGATACCATGCTAACCGTAGCAACTCCATGATCATTTATTACGACTCCCTGGTCGAAACCACTAGAGACCCTCTCGTCGTTCCGGGAGGGACTTCCCTGTCCTTCCCCCCTCGTTACCCTTGGGGTAGACGGCTGCCACTGTGCGATCTTAAGCACATATTCCAATCGCATCACCCCCAAAAGGTGAGTTTTATAATGTTATGAATACGTATGTTTGACTAATGCCTTTTTTTTTTTGCTTACATTGATTCTCTTTTTACATTTAAAACTTTTTTTTTTTTCATAATAATTGTTTGTGTTATGGCGAATCAAAGACTCTATATGTCATACATAGATATATGCATTGCATACCCCTTATTATTCAAGAAATCAATTACATTTTCATTGTGGCTTCATTTTAAAAACATACGTTATATTTAAAGAAATCTTAAAACTTTCAAAAGCAACTCATTTATAGTTGCTTATAAGCATACTATAAATGAGTATAAATAACTTTGCTACAGAAATAAAGGTGGACAAGCAATATTACTTACGCTGTTGTGTTTATATGCTTCTGTATTTGTGCATTATAGGTATTGTACTTCTATATGCGAGTAGTAAACTACTCATATTTTACTAAGTCTTCAATACGGTTTTAAAACTTATCAATTATAAAGTATTTTACCGTTCTTTTTTAATTTTAAGTCTGATGTCAACTGTAAAATTTTAGATATTGTAGTTAGGTGGCCAGATAGTACCCACGATTCCTACATTTGAGGAAGCAGTAGTTTGAGAAGATACTTATCCTCATAGAACGGAAGTGACTTTATAATAGGAGAATTGGGTTACCCCCTCGAGCCTTGGCTCATGAAGCCATACAGTGAAAACAAGACACAGACACCTGTTCATAAAAACTATAGGCTACGCTCCGTTCGGAACACAGTAGAGCGGTGCAATGGAATCTCGAAGTCGAGATATCGTTGTCTTCATGCATCTGGAGGATGACGTTTTCTGTACACACTGGAAAAGGTGTGCACTAATAGTTCTGGCTTGTGCAGTATTGGACAACCTGTGCTTAAAACGAAGTAATTTATTACTTGACAGCGAATATGCTACTGACCACTCGGCACTAGATGATGAAGGTGTTGGCAAATTGTTTCAAAATCGCCCAAAAGGTTTTTTTCCCTCCGTAGCTGGTGAGCGGCAGAAAAGAAGCTGTTTCAACCGGATCGCTCTGGCAACATTCTCTTCAGAAAATGCGAGTAGCCACGCCCAGCGTTATTTCTGTAAACTCAATTGGCCGACGCATGCGCTGCTCTTTCTTCGTGGGTAAAGAACGAGGAGCGATCTCTGAACACGAGGTGTTGTTGAGCCCTGTTTGTTTGTTGGATCGAAAATCGTATTCTTGTATGATGGTGTCCAAAAAAACGACGAAAAGGTATTTCAAGTGTACAAGGAGTAGTACACTACAAAATTTCCTCCCATAAAAAATCTACCAAAAGAACTTTACTCATAGTTTATAAAAAGGCTTCTGAAGTTAAAGGAAAGAAGCTTGTAGAAGTGAACTTTCATTCTACTTCTGCTCATAAACCACGTGAATGTATAGTTATTTGAACTTCAACATCAGACTTAGCTATGTTTTATTCTGCAGAAATCAAATTTTTTGTAACTGCCTGTGAATATATACTAATGAAATTTCCATTGAATAACTATGTACTAAAGTATGCTGAAGTTGCCAATTTAAATGATATTGAAAATTCTAGCTTTGTCAGCATTAAGTTTTTTGTGGATGTATTTCCAATTCTTTTAAAACCAAGTATCAACACAAAAAGTGAAGAATTTGATGATCTTCAAAGAGTTTGCCAGCTGCAGTTGGAATTTGTCAGAAATAGTTGCTTCAGATAAGCCAGTTGCCATGCAGGGGATGGAAGTAAAGAAAATGAAAGGTGCTTATGGCATTTTCAAGTATGAGAAATTAGCAAATGTTATTCTATTAATAATCTTTATTCCTCATTCAAATGCAGAATGTGAGCGAATTTTTAGTTTGGCGAGAAAGAATAGAGCTGCAGAATCAAATAAAACTTTGGATAGCTTGCTCATATTGAAAACAAAGCAATCTAAAATGTGCCATGAGCAAGTTTTTGAAAGTAGCCTTTTGACCACAGCAAAAAAAGCCACTGCTGCTTCATTAAATTCTGCTGCAACTACCTCACATGCTGCAGTTGCTTATATTGAAGAAATCTTTAAAGAGTTAATACTTTTCAAAACGTGAAAAGGTGCATTAAGTTTCGATTTTATTTGTTACTGCAAGGAAAAAGTTTATTTTCTATTCCTTTTGAAGGAAACATTTCCAAAACTAATGATATTAAAGGCATTTTTAAAAAAATATAAATACTGAGTTATAAGTAAGGAAAAATATCTGTGCTAGACTAACAAATTCTACTTCAAAAATTATAAATTAAAAATATTGAAGTATCTGTTGCACACATAATATTACGATATAATGCAAATAGCAGCTAATTTCTAGTTAAACCATTCGGTTTTTATATTTGACTATACCAATTGGTTTTATTATAACTATCAACTTAAATGTAGGAGATGTTTTTCATATTGCTCATTTACAAGTAAAAAAAAGTAGAACTGTGATTTCTGGCACTACCAGCATAAAGCAAAAACAAATACTTTACCTGGTGGCAATTTTAAAAAGAGACTAAGCTAAAAAAATTATAAAACTAGGAACATTAAAACATATAGAGAATAGTATAGTAGGGTATTCATTTATTAATGCATTCAATGTTAAAATCATCAATATATACACTCCAGTACCTGGACTTTCCGATATTTTGAAGTCAAAGAGTGATGATCCATTAAGACCTGATTTGGAATCCTTCCAAAACGTTAAGACGGCAAATACTATCGATGTTCTAAGGTAACGTTCTGAAAGAAATATAAATTGATAGAATATTCCGTATCAATAGCCGCAATTTTCTGTTATTATTGCAGAAATTTCTTTCCACACTCTGCAAATGAGTCTGAAGGTTTCATGGCTTTAGACACTGGAAAAAGTGCTACGACGAGAAGTTAAGAAAAATAGAAATTTAAAACACCAGCTAAGTTCTTCGCATTGCGATGCTGTTCTCAAATATAAAGCATATAAAATGCACAAGAAAAGGGCAGCATCGTTTCACAGATTTGTTACGAAAACAGTCATTACATAAGAACACTGCGAAATCTTATGTTTGACGGCTCAACAAATAATTGGAATTAGGGAGTTATCTAAGGTGCCACAGGGGGATTAAACCATCATCGATAATATTTATTATGAGCCGCATAGGAAAATAGAATTTTGAAACACCAACTAAGTTCCTTGCATAGCAATGCTGTTCTCAAATGGCAAGAGTATAAAATGTACAAGAAAAACGTCGTTTCACAGCTTTGTAAAGAACAAGCTAACTTTCTTACAGAAAACAGTCGTTATATAGGAACACTCTGCGAAATCTTATGTTTGACAGCTCAACCAAAAATTGGAATTAGGGAGTCATCTGACCTGTGAAGGGGGATAAAACCATCATCGATGATATTTATTATGGGCCGCACTTGCTGTTGTTGGCAAACATTATGAAGTAGTCTAACACAAAAGAAAAAATGGCCTAGCAAATTCTAAATATACCCATCATTCAGCCTAGAATGCGCTATTTAATATAAAGGCTAACCAAGTGAGAGGCCAAATTACCAAAGAGCTGAAGAAAGAACATTTTTCCATTTTAGCGGATGAGAATAAAGACTTGAGTGAAAAAAAAAACTCATCAATCGCAGTTCGTTACCTTCATCAAGGAAATATTTACGAAGAATGTCTATTGAGGAATAGGGTGTATTAGATGCAAATTCATTGGCAGAAAAAATAATAACCACATTAAAAGAACTCGATATCGACCAGGTGTGGAGCAAGCATATGATGGTGCATCTGTCGTCACCGGAAAATACACAGGTGTGAATGCTGTAACAAAAAGCACCTTTCCTTGCTCCTTCAGCAAATTATGTGCACTGTTTCATCACAGGGTAAATTTAGTCATTGTTGGTGTGAAGTCAATTCAGTGTTTGTCTAATTCAATTTCATTGTTGCAAAAATTATATTTGCCGGTTGTAGCGGTATTCATCCTCAATGGATATAGATATCCAAAGTAGAGCTCGCGTAAAAGTTATGGAACTAAAGTCAAATTCAAACACGAGATGGGCTTGCCAAGCTTCCATGATAAGTGTTTTTGACAGTCCAGATAGACTGGTTAAGGCTACAGGACTATTGTACCAACTTTAATTAGAACATTTTTTGCGCTGAGGAACATTTTGCAGCACGCAAAAGCTAGTTCAGATCTGCTTCAAAATCCAAAGCTGTGGGCTTTGGATTTTGAAGCATTTTCAATTATCCAAAGCTATTCAGAAGCTGTGGATGTTTTAGAAATTGTGAAGGTCAGCATTGAAAACAGCAGAACTAATGCGACAATACAACAAATCTGGGATGAGGCTCAAGAAATAGGAATGTACGATGAAGGTTCTAAAAGAAATTACTAAGAAAAAAGAATCCCTGCACCCATTCGATTGCTACCTTTTTGTTTTCTTTCGTTCGTTTTTACACGATTCGTGTTGTTCCCTGATAAGAATTCACTCCAAAATATTCAATTTTGGGCTGCAGTCAATATTGCTTAGTTACAAAGCTAGATTAAGACTAGATTTCATTCTGGTTAGGGGCTACAGTTATGGTATAAGTAATAAGCTTTCATAATTCCTGAAATTGACAATAAACAATTTCCTTTCAAACCCTAAATTTCAATAAATGTGCATATTCCATGTGTAATTGTTAAAATTAATTTCAGACTCCAGTGTCAACGCGCAGCGGGAAGGGGTATCTTGAACCAAGAAGGCTTTTCAAGGCCCAATATGGCCTCCTAGATAGATCGATTCCCTTCCCTGATGACTTCGAAGACGACCGGAATCCGTTCTCCGACAAGTGGACACCAAACGCTTAGAGAACTTTTTACAGTGAAAAAGAATCTGGCCTTTTTCAAGGATGATTTCCCGTTTCTAATTTATCATTTAGTCTCAATATTTTATTACTACTATTAATATACTACTTTTTTAAATATGGAAAATGTTGAAATTACTTCATTGAGAAAAATTTCTCGTTTTAAGTCAGTTAAGTTTTTTTATCCCTAACCATTTATTATTTCGTCTATGTCTGGTTTATATATTCATTACTTTACAACTGTTAAATGAAACTCTAAGAAAATATATTTTTTAAAAAAAGAAAAATCATCACAATTTAAAAAAATAATTGGATATTAATATGTGCTGCCATGTTCGTTTCACATTCCAAGCATTTCTGCTAATTTGGTCTAAAAATGAAAGTTAATATTAATATATACTTTCTTTGAGTCCGTTTTGACAAGGCTGTTGTTATTAAACTTATTTATGTATCATAATGTATACGAAATTTGATGTGGTAAAAGCATCCTGGTTTATGTAATGTTCTCCCTGATAAGCAACGTGTTGTGGAAGCGTTTAATTTTCTGTAATAGGTCCTCAATTTTATCAGTTAAATTGTATTATCAAACAGTCAACAGTTCGAAAACAGCAATATATATATATATATATATATATATATATATATATATGGGTGATTTTTCGGTAAATGAGTTGGGTGTATTCACTTTTCATAATATGTTAGACACGTAACAAAACAAATTCCATAAGCGCCTGCGCAAACACGATAATTATTGGTGACGAAATCTAACTAAAATCGGGAATAAGGATCTAACAATAACACGCATTCCTGAATTAAGGCAAAAATTGCTATTTTAAAACGTAGAAGCTTATGTAAACATGATAACCTCATTATTATTGTCTCCTTCTGGAAACGGAAGCAAAAGATTACAGTGCATAAGAAAGAAGAATGCATAGTTAATTTCAACGAAAAACCTTTCGCAGTTTCTATCGTAACACCACTAATCGGGAGAGCCACTGCCTTTAGAAACTCCTGCAGATTTAGTTTTTGTTGATTCCACCAGTTCGTGTAATGCACAGAATCACACCATTACCTTCTTTTTAACCCCATGTGTTGCTGGAACAATTCCATTGGGTATTGTTATAACAAAAGGATAGATGGAAGTTGCATGCACGGAATGTCTCCAACTTTTCAAGAACAGACTTGCGAAACCTTTTAACAGCAATGTTTATTTGACCATTTTTATAACAGATAATTCTACTGCAGAAATAATTTCTCTTCATATGGCCTGATTGTGAAGACTTACTATGCATGTTTCATATAGGGCAGGCAATTCGGCGATAGCTGTGGGACTCGAAGCACTGTAAAAAAAAAAAAAAAGAGCACTGCAATATAAATGAGGGTTTTCCAAAGAATATTATATTCAGTTCATCTAGAAGAGGCATGTAATGCAAATTTCAATGCACTGGCATGCATTGGTGCACTTATTCCAATCTATGCAGATTCGGTAGACTATATAGCAGAGCCGCGGGAGAGTAAAGAAAAGGGGTGTTTGACGTTTAGGAAAGAGAGGGCTAGAGACCACCAAACCAGCAATTTTTCAGAAGTTTGCTTGCGTATCTTTAAGATAATGTTTTGTCCCGGATAAAAGCCTATAATGTCGTAACGTTGTTAGATTTCTGTGCCACTGTGTTGGACAAATACTATTGCATCATGCTCACAGAGTTTGCAAATAACAGGAGTTCGGCACCTAGAATATTGCTGCTCTCGTTAAAAAAAGAAAACTGCCTGTCTTCATGGGCAACAAATTAAACAGCTTAATGAAAACACTTTTCTAATACCAAGTGAGAAAAGGAGAGTCCATTTACAGTCAATATTAAACG
>JAXGGA010017512.1:0-24173 GCA_038373865.1 Uloborus plumipes | reverse complement strand
TTTGGTTTGGTGATCATAAAATCTCTGAAGTAAGTCTTTTGACATTCTTTGTGTTAATCATAATGAGAAATAATTGTAATGAAAGAAAAATTTCGTTATTGAAGAAATGTTTCATGGAGCTTAATAAAACTTACTCTTAAAATACTTTTGTAAAAAAAATGAAGTAAAATAAATAAAAGTAAAATAAATACATGACTCATTAAATAAATAAATCAGTTCTTTAAACAAATTGAATTGCTTCTAAAGTTTTTAGCATGCTTATTTGGGGTAATTGACCCACCTCCTCTCCTAACTTAAAAAACTTAATGTAACTATGTTTTGTATGCATATTTATGTTTTTCTATCCGTAAAATGCACGACTACATACCCTTTGCCTCCACTGGAAAATTTCGAAATTACGACTTGCTTGAAAGATAGATAGACTTGCCCAATAAGTAGAGAGGGATGAATACTTTATACTTTCCTTTGCATTTGAACCAAAAAAATTTTCATTTTAATAAATAGCAAGAGCTGCTTCATATTGTACATGTTTAAAATGATGCACAAATATTATTTTGTCTTTATGGAAGCTTATAAATGTCATTCCAGAAAAAATGGTGCAACACATTTCTGAAACTGTTAAGTTTATCCATTTGAATAATTTCTGCTAACTTTTTATATTCTTTTTATTGATTCTCCATTTATTTGTGTATAACAAAGTAACTGGCTTGTAAATGAGTCATTTATAAAGGAGTTTCAATAAAATCTTTGAGATAAAGTAATATTTGATTTATAAGGCTTTGATTTATCGAGGCTGGATATATATATTTTTGTATAAGGGGTGGGCCGAAAAAGGTAAAAATTTTTTTTAGAAATCCATTTTTGGATAATGCTTAAAAGCTGCGCCATGAGTTAGTCAGAACTCTCAAAAATATTCTTGCACATTAAAAAACATCTAGCCGGCTCCCCTTTGCCCCAGAAAAATGGAAAAATTCATTTTTTGTAAAAATATTTTAAAAACATAAATTTCAAATATTTTACTGTAATTTAATTGAAATGCCAGTAAGTGTCCCTAAAATATTATCAAGTTTGGTAAATATATAGCCGCGCTTTTCTAGCATCAAAAATCCAGGAAAAAAGAAAAAAAAAAAAAAAAAAAGATTTTCTAAACAATCAGTGCAAAAATTATTTTTCGAAATCAATTATATCATTAATTAAATAGTGCTATTAATCATACTAATTATTCAATTATTTTTCAATAGTATCACATATTTTCTGAAATAAGCTGAAGAGAGATTTTTTTTTTCAAATCTACAAATTAGAAATTTTTATAATGTGTCATGTCTATTCTGCTGTGGGCAGGTAAACGGCAGTATATGCAAAAAAGAGTTTTCGAGATATTTGAAGAAACACATTTTTAATTTCCCACAAACATCAATAAAACATTGAACTTCGAACATAAGTGATACTATATGTTTATACCGATATATTTTTATGTTAATAGATTGAATTTTGATTTTGCAAGTGCAGAGCAATACTATATGTTTATCAGGGTTCGTACGCGTCATGGAAATCCTGGAAAGTCATGGAAAAAAAATAATGAAATTTCAGACCTGGAAAAGTCATGAAATATCAAAAAAGCTTTTATACCTTTTTTTGGGGGGGTAATCGATTGAATTTTAATTTCGCAAGGGTAGAGAGAGGTAAAGCAGATACTGCTGTTTACTTGCCTTTTTCACTCGTAATTGTGATTTAGAATTGACTGGCAGTCAGCAGTAACTGCACAGTATGCTACTAAATGTCCAGTATTTACATATTCAACATGATGCAGAGTAAATATGTTATTACAAAATATATTATTGCATAGTGAATGATATATTTTATTAAAAAATATACATAAATACCGTGTATCCACTTGATATAGATTTAATGTAGACAAATGAAATATAATTAAAAAGTGTAAAGAAACTATTGTATTATGCAAAATATGAAGCGAAATTGAAAATTCTTCAGCCAGTTTTACTTCCTTTTACGTAGTAAAGGAAGTATTGTGACCGCGAAAAAAAATTTCAGTCAAGTTTCGACCTAAATTTCTCTTTAACCCTCTCGGCACCCTGGACCTCATATGAGGCTCCTACTTTTGAACTCAATTTTGGAAGAAGTAAACACTTAAAATGATTTTTTTTCCGTCAGTGACTCCACCTATTCATGTACCGTATATACTCGCGTATAGGTCGATCTCGCGTATAAGTCGACCCCCCTACTTTTTGAAGGAAAATCGGGAACAAATCGAAAACCCGCGTATAAGTCGAGACCACACTTTCTGAAACGATCGGGAACGTTTTGCCGCGATTTTTGAATATAAATGTTTTGATAAGAATGAAAATGAAATGCAGTGAACATTCTAGTGTTAAAAACAGCACGATTGTTATTATTATTTTTTTTTTTTCACAAAAAGGGTTCTTTTTACGATCGCGATTTTTGTAAATCGGGACCGATAAGGGAACGTTTTACCGCGATTTTTGAATATAAACGTTTTAAAAAGAAGGAAAATAAAATGCAGTGAGCATTCTTGTGTAAAAATAGCACAATTGTTACTCTTTTTCACAAAAAGTGTTCATTTTTGCGATCGCGATTTTTTTAAAGGGTTCGATTTTACGATTGCGGTTTTTGTAAGGGTTCGATTTTGCGGTTACGTTTTCGCTATCTGTTGCTTTTATTTTGCATTATTATCAATTAAATTTTGCGATGTAGCCATATGACATTCTGTTTCAAAAAGATAAACACCATCAATCGGAAAATTCGCGAATACGGCAATTCCCGCACTTTTCATGCCGTCGGTCGTTTATTGTAATTATTTCACAATCAAACCATGCGAAAATACAGTAGAATGTATGAGTATTTACTTCTTTAGCGTCTGTTTAAAATAGATGGACTGAATCGAAAACAATCTTCTTGTTTTTGAGCATTATTTCCCTAAAAGTTGTTCGAGAAAAATTTTTGGAAATTCTGCCCCTCGTATAAGTCGACCCCATAACTTTCAACTTCATTTTTTGGACAAAATTTCTCGACTTATACGCGAGTATATACGGTAGATCACATATGAGGCTCCTAAGTGAAAAAAAATCATTTTAAGTGTTTACTTCTTCCAAAATTGAGTTCAAAAGTAGGAGCCTCATATGAGGTCCAGGGTGCCGAGAGGGTTAACTAAACCCCGAATGAACGTTGAGTGGTTTTTTCGACCCCTCAGCATGTGCATATGTACCTATGAGCATAAAAACAGCCGAAACATTCTTTTTGACCATCGCCGAGTTAATTACGACGAGTTTTCTCGAGACGTCTGTAGGTACGTCTGTATGTATCTCGCATAACTCAAAAATGGTTTTCAGTAGAGCATTTTCATTTGGCATGCAGGTTCTGAGGGGGATCTAGTTGTGCACTTCCCTTTTTATTGCATTTGAATAATCCCAACTGGTTCTTTTACCCCTTTTTGGGGTAAATCTCTTAATTTCAATGCAGACTATGAAGTTATGTTATGGTTTGGCGACCACTTGACGATGCATTGCCAAACTTTTGATAGCCAAGTGTTCGTCTCCAACTTGGCGAGGTATCATCAAATTAGTGACAAATTTTAACGAAAAAATTACTTTTTCAATTTGGGTTACATTTGACGATATTTTGCGAAGAATCCACTAAATAATGTTTAACTCGGCGATATTTAGACGATAAATCATTGTAAAACATTTTTCCCCATTGATATGTGACAAAATAGGGGCATAAATGTGTGAATTGCTATTTTGCTCACTCTAAGAAGCTATTTTAACACTGAAGTCATCTATAATAAAATTTAAACGTGAAAGGAAGCAGTGTGATGTCCACACAAAGAGTTTTAAAAATTAGTGCAAATCACTCTATGCTTTGTACTTTGCATCTAAACAATAAATCTCTTTGAAAAATAGGCACTTGAAATGCTTGTTGTGTTAACGATTGTTTTCATAGAACTATTAAAAATGCAACAGCTTGGTATTAAACTGCAAAACATATCATCTGTTAGTTGAGAGCAACTGTAATTAAAAGAAAAAAAAAAAAAAAAACAATATAAATAAATCATTTCATTGCTAAATTTTTGCTTGTGTATCTCTGAAAACATGAAAAATATTGTCTGCTAGTGGAAAGTAACTTTATTTGAAAGAAAAAAAGACCGAGTAGAATCATTCTATTGCTGGCAGTTTTATTTATCGGCTGTTAAGCTTTTCTTGTATTTTCCTCGTTTGCTAGCTTTTATAACTATACATTAGCAAGGAACAACATTGTTCCATTGTTTTTAAAACACGGGTACGAAACATAAATGCAGATTAAAAAATATGTAATGTCGGAGGTCTGTAAAAATTCCAAACCTTTCTCTTAGAATGTATATGGGATAAAATATACTGTGCGGCAAAAAAAACCTTGAAAATGCTTCTGGCATTTTGAAGGCTGATTCTTATGTAAACTGACTCCCTGAATCCGAATATGACCTCCGTTTTCCCCCATCATGTACCAATTTTTTTAAAACGCCCCCCCCCCTTTTTTTTCCTTTTTCCTTGGTTTCAGAGCTATTATTTTTTTTTTGGAGGGGAAAGGAGCCTTATATTCACCCCTAAATTTTTTTGGAGGTCAAGAAAGACTCAAAGTTTAAAATCATGAGCACCGAGAAAAAATCGGGGAACTTGGGGGGGCGTAGCCCCCCAAAATATTTGAAAAATCACCAAAAACGATCTTTTTATTCTAGTTTCTTTAAAAACACCTTTAAAACATTTTTTTCGGTGCAGAACCAGAGTATAGAATCCGCTCCTATGGCTCCTGGGTCAGAAAAAATTTTCACGCTGTAATTTTTTTTTTAAAAATAAAATAATGCTCTAAAAATCGCACTTTGCACTCGAGTTTTAAAGCAGGTCTTCAGCCAAAAAAAAAAACAAAATTGTGGCTGATTCTTATGTCAAATGACCCCCTATTTCCAAATATGACCTCAGTTTCCCTCCTCTACCCCTCTTTCAGAGAGCGCCCCCCCCCCCAATTCAGAGTCATTTTACTAATTCGGAGGGGAAAAGTACATTACGTAAACCGTTAACATAATTCCAAAAGGCAACAGAGGTTCAAAGTTCAAAATCATGTACATGAGTGCCAAAAATATAAACGAGGGCAATATAACCCCCCCCCCCAAAAAAAAAAAATCTTCTTTTCCTGTTTTTCTAAGAGACGTTTTAAACCTTTTTTTTCCGTGTAAAATCAGAGTATACGACTTTCTTAGATTTATCTTTGAAATAATTTCGCTTTATTGAAAACAGATTATAAACTAGAAAAAATATATTTTGTAAGGGTGGCTCGTTGAATATCAGTAGCATTGCAGGTCTTCATTAAAGAAGACACTATTCCGACTGACTCTTCTGTAAAATGACCCATTTTTTCCAAATACTATAAATTACCACTTTCACAAAAGCCCCCCTGCCCCCTCACTTGTTTTTCAGTTTTCAACGGTTTCCGAGCCAATATTGTAGTTTAGAAAGGAGCTTGACATTAACCGTTAACACTGTTAACACTAGAGAGGTGCAAAGTTAAAAATCATGAACATAAAAAGCAAACTGGGAGACTTAGATGAAAATGTGTGTACCTGCCCCCCCCCCCCAAAAAAAAAATTACTTTTAAAATCTTTAAAAACTCTTTTTTTCTGGGTTTTTAAAAAGAATTTGTAACTTTTGAATATAACCGATGATTCTTCCCTCCACGGGAGTACACAACTCTTCAGAAATTACACAATTTCACAACCAAGCACACACATTTATTGACATTTACACAGATCACAACACTGATTTTACTTTTTTCGCTACAAAACCAAATTCTAGTATGGGAGTCGCTCCTATCGACCCCATGTCCGAAACAATTTCCTGTTGCAAAAATAAATAAATAAATAAAAAGAAAGAAAGAAAGGTAAAATTAAAAAGAAAAAGAGAAAAGCAAAGAACATAAATAAGTAAGAAAGTCTTGTAGGTATCGTACGTTGCGTAGGAGTCGCACCCCAGACCTTCGATAAGAGGACAATGTTCAGGCTGGCTCTTATGTAAAAGACCCCTTAAAAGAAAGTTTAATCGATATTATTTTCATTTAAATAGGGAAGCATGAATCATATTTAACATTTACATGATTCTGGATGTCCAGAGAGTTGCAAAGTTCAAAGATATAACAAGAAGGAAGATTTAGGGGCGCGTTTAACCCCCGAAAATGTTTTTTAAATCATCGAAAACTATTTTTTGGGCCTTAAATTTTTTGCTATTTTGTGCTTTTCACTTTTTTTTGGTGCGAAACCAGAGAATAGTTTTCGATCCTATGACCCTCATATTAGATAAGATGTTCTTATGTTATTTATATATTTAATTACTCTAAACGTAAGCAGCGCTCGTTGCATAGGAGATTTTAAGTAATGAAACTTCCCGTGATATTTATATTTTTTCAAATTGCATTCACTCATCCAATTGAGACCAATGAAATGAACTATAATAATAAAAAATATTATAAAAGCATTAATGTGCATTTACAATGATCACCTCTCATTGTTTATCCTTTCTAAAAATAATTTTATACCTGTGTGTTTGTATCTAAAGGATTGAGATGCTTTAGCATCATTTTATTTTGCTACCAAAATATGTATTAAAATAATGTAAACAAACTACTATAATTACACAAACTTACTTTTATCGAGTGCTTGCTTTCCTCTTGTACCCAGACGTTGGAGTTTCTCGAATTAATGACCAACAGTAGTCTGCTAACATGTTACCATTAAATTTTCCAGAAAACCTTCTTTCAAACTTATTAATGTCCTGATGGAACCGTTCCCCATGCTCATCTGAAACTGCTCCTAAATTTTCTGGGAAAAAGTCCAAGTGTGAGTGCAGAAAATGCAATTTAAGTGACATGTTACATCCCATGGCGTTGTATGCTGACAGCAATTCCTCAATATGAGTAACATAATCCTCACTTTTGTTGTTCCCCAAAAAATTCTGACAAACATTTTTGAAGGCAAGCCATGCTCGTTCTTCTTTTGGATTCAGACGTTCCACAAACGTTGAATCTTGAAAAAGTTGTCTAATTTGGGGACCCACGAAAAGTCCTTCCTTGATCTTTGCCTCACTAAGACGAGGAAATTTGGTTTTTAGAAATTGAAATCCGTCACCTGTATTTTCCATTGCTTTCACAAATTGTTTAATTAGTCCAAGTTTAATGTGCAAAGGTGGCAAGTAAATATTTTCCTTTGGGACCAGCGGATCGTTAATGACATTTTTCTGTCCAGGAGTTAAACTTTCTCTATGAGGCCAGTTGCGTACGATATAATGTTTGTCTCTCTAGCTCGACTGTCCCATTCGCATAGGAAGCAACAGTATTTTGTGAAGCCTAGTTGTTGGCCCGTGACTAGAGCTACAACTTTTAAATCGGCGCAAATTTTCCAATTATAATCATGATAACATATTTCCTCAAGGATTTTTTTGATATTTTCGTATGTCTCCTTTATACCCACAGAGTATGCAACCGGAACTGATGGTAACTCATTTCCATTGGACAATAAGACAACTTTCAAACTTGTCTTTGATGAGTCAATAAAATGTCTCCATTTTTCAAGGTCACAAGGTATATTCAGTTCTGCCAACAATGCATTTGAATTAGGGCAGAAGGCTAAGCCTCCATCTCCCGCAAAAAGTAATTTTAAGACTGACTGTCTTGTCCTATAAAAGGAAATGCTTATGTCTTTTTCTAAAAGATTCCATTGCTGAAGTCTCGATCCAAGAAGTTGAGATTTTACTTTTGGTAACTCCAAATCCCGGACGAGATCATTCAGTTCTTCCTGGGTAATGAGGTGAGGTTGTTAGGAAACAAAATCAGTTTTTGTTCAGGAACTAAATCTGTAGAAAAGTCTTGATCAGGAACTAAATCTGTAGAAAAGTCTTGATCAGCGATTGATGTTGAAGGTCCAGGCTTGGGCTCAGTCTTCGACATCTGTTTGTGCCATTAAAGAGTAAGTTATGGAGGGCACTGGTATCGGCAAACTATCACTGGGAGGAACTGGTCGTGTAGCTGAAGGGATATTAGGATAATAACCTGTGTACTTATTTCTCTGAGTGAAGCCAAAGGTTGAAGTCAAGCAAAAGTAGCAATCCGTAAGGTGGGAGCTAGGTTCCCGTCAAACCATGGGTACAGCGAATAGTATTGATTTACGGAATCCTTTGAGCAATTTCATCAAGTTATTGTAACAAGCTCCATAGCAAAACTTCAGAGCCCAATCCTTGTCTTGATCACCAACTTGGCAGTCAAAGTATAATTTATATGCACTCTTAATAGTTGAAGAAAGGGGTTTCCTTTCTTTAAAAATGTTTTCCCCGCAGACATAGCAGAAGCTATCGGGGTGATTTTTACACTCACGCGGCATAATTTTAAACCAATGCTTTGTAGACAACACTTAAATACAAGTTCACATGGAGAAATCTTTTGCGAAACTAACTCGGAATAAATTAACAAAAGGGCAACTAACTGCTAGGGTCAAAATAGTTCCTCTGTTTACACCTGTTAACTGGGAAACATCTACTTGAAAAGCACCGAAATGATCCAATGTTTATAGTACGAGTAATAAATTGTGCCATATGGAGAAAGAGCCAAACAGCAGTTCTCAAGTTCAGCATAAACAAAACCAAAAAAAAAAGCCTAAAAGGCAGGGGAGGGGAAGGAATATCATTCATTGCAAGGAATTAAAGAAGTAACACATTTTAATAATTAGCTTATTTTTTATAAATTTACTGTTGATGCTCTGGTTTTTATAGCAAAAATTGGTGATTAAGGGGAAAAAAAAGAATAAGAAAGGTAGAATTAAAGAAGTAACACAATTTTAATAATAGCTTAATTTTTATAAATTTACTGTTGATGCTCTGGTTTTTATAGCAAAAATTGGTGATTAAGGGGAAAAAAAAAGAATAAGCAATGTGTTTTCGATTTTATTTTTCTTTTTTCGTGTTGCTGGAGTCAGTGTCTTTGTCTGCAAATGGTTATTGAACTTTTTAGTTCTCTGGCCCTTCAAAAGAAATTCAACAGCAAAAATAATACGCTTCTCCCCTAAAAATTGAAATAATGGTTATAAAAATTTAGCTAATTTGTTTAAAAAAAAAGGAGAGCTTTTTCCAAAACGTGGTCTGGGATGAAGGAAAATGGTGATCTTATTTCAATTCAGGGTGTCCTTTACATAAGAATCAGCCTGTGTGGGTGAATAATGTCATCTTTGCCGAAGATCTGGGATGCGACTCCTACGCAACGTAAGACACAAGATATATATTAATTTATTTATTTACACTTTGTAACAAAGAAATACTTTGGACATGGGGTAGGTCGGAGAAACTCCTACCTACAATTTTTTTTACAAAGAAATAAATAATACGTATTTCCAGATTTTAAAAAGTTTTTTTGGGGGAGGGGTTGAAGGGGGGGTGCAGGTATACACATTTTTATCAAAGTCTCTCAGTTTGCTATACATGTTCATGATTTTCAACTTTGCACCTCTCTATCTATCTATAAGAGTGTTAATGGTTAATGTCAAACTCCTTTAATCTTAAAATCAAAATATTGGCTCGGAAATGGTTGAAAACTGAAAAACAAGTAGGGGGGGGGGCTTTTTGTGAAAGTGATAATTTATAGTATTTGGAAAAAATGGGTCACTTTGCAGAAGAGTCAGCCGGAACAGTGTCTTCTTTCATGCAGACCTGCGATACGACTGATATGCAACGAGCCACCCTTACAAGGAAAAAAAAAATTATTTTATAATATAATTTGCTTTCTACAAAGTGAAATAATTTCGAACACCTTAATCAAAGAGAAAATCGAATACTCTGATTTTTCACAAAAAAAAAAAAAAGGTTTAAAACGTCTCTTAGAAAAGCAGGAAAAGATTTTTTTTTTTTTTGGGGGGGGGGGGGGGGTATACCGCCCTAGTTTATATTTTTGGTACACATGTACATGATTTTGAACTTTGAACCCCTGTTGCCTTTTAGAATTATGTTAACGGGTTACATTATGTACTTCTCCCCTCCGAATTAGTAAAATGACTCTGAATTGGGGGGGGGGAGGGAGGCGCTCTCTGGAAAGAGGGGGTGAAGGGGGGAACTGAGGTCACATTTGGAAATAAGGGGTCATTTGACACAAGAATCAGCCACAATTTTGTTTTTTTGGCTGAAGACCTGCTTTAAAACTAGAGTGCAAAGTGCGATTTTTAGAGCATTATTTTTTTAAAAAAATTTTACAGCGTGAAAACTTTTTCTGACCCAGGAGCCATAGGAGCGGATCCTATACTCTGGTTCTGCACCAAAAAAAATGTTTTAAAGGTCTTTTTAAATAAACTAGAATAAAAAGATCGTTTTTGGTGATTTTTCAAATATTTCGGGGGGCTAGGCCCCCCCCAAGTTCTCTGATTTTTTTTTCTCGGTGCTCATGATTTTAAACTTTGAGTATCTCTTGACCTCCAAAAAAATTTAGGGGTGAATATAAGGCTCCTTTCCCCTCCAAAAATATAATAGCTCTGAAACTAAGGAAAAATGAAAAAAAAAGGGGGGGGGGCGTTTTGAAAAAAATTGGTACTTGATGGGGGAAAACGGGGGTCATATTCGGATTCAGGGGGTCATTTTACATAAGAATCAGCCTTCAAAATGCCAGAAGCATTTTCAAGATTTTTTTTTGCCGCACAGTGATATTATTGCATTCTTTAAATAATGGTTTTCAAGTACCTCTTGTGCTCAGGGGCACCGCCAAGTTTTGGGAGGGGGGAAAGTCCCAATTCACCGAATGACTTCACAATTTCAGAATGACAAAATACGACCAGGCATGCTTACCTACATTTAATCAGAAGCGATTACACATCATTAAAAAAAAAAAGCACTATTGCAATATGGTCTCTAAACAACAAATTATTCGGCAAAGTTTGGAAATAAAGGTAATTTTTGCAGGTCACAACAACATCACGTGACCTCCTATTAGGGCATTCCTACTTGCGCTCAGTTTAGCTCCAAAGGAAAATGCAAAAACGGTTTTTGCGTCTTGAAGCAAGTTTTGTACAGCGATTCATATTATGCTCCATTCTGCAGACGTGCAGATAACTGCCGTTTACTTGCCCAATGTAGCGATAAATGCAGTTACTGCTGATTACCATTGATTAAAATATAGTTTTTTTAGCGGCAACAACAAAAAAAAATGTTTGTACCATAAAACTAATGCAACATAAATTTCAAAAATGCAAAAAAAAATAAAATCGAAAAATTTGCAGTTACTGCCCTTTACTTGTCCACTGCAGTATTGACTATTAGGTGTTTGAATAATATTGGACCTTTTTGTCAAACGTTGGGAGTTCTTTTCTAGCTTAAAGTTTATCACGAATGCATCTATCTCGTACACTTTCAGAAAACTTTCATTGCAGTTTAAGATACATGTTTTACAAAACGTGTTGAACAGCCAGTTTGCGAGAGCTGTCAGGAAAATTCCTCAAAAGTTAATTCTGTAAGTTGATATTCGCGCATTTCTTTCAAGTCTTTTCAGGTGCACTGTAAGAGGTAACTCTGTTACAGCACAGTTCGACCAATCAACTACATCAACATAATCATCCATTTCGAAATTGAGTTTAGACAGCTTAAAGAATCATACACTATCTGAACTTTTCATCTTCTTTTTTCTAGCACTGAGAACCCACCTCAGCTCCTGAATGTATTCTTTAGTCAATAACATCGGTAAAAATCGCTGTTACTGATGCATAAAATATGCATTGTTTGAGCAAACTGTGGAAGTGAACTTTAGCTTTTTCTTTAAAATGGCATACTAGAAAAATAAATTCTCCAGAAATGTTGAGTAGTTATACTAGCAGTTCAATTTCATTTTTATTTCAAACCACATTAACCAGCATAAACCTGCTTTATATACTTGCCGAGCAGCATAAGATTTTGTAATGGACTTGGAATGTCTATGTATAAGCATAACTAAGGGTTCGCAGTAGTCAGTAGGGTGGGCTGAAAGCAGGCCCATCATTTCAAGTTTTTCCCGGGGGGGGGGGGGGGGCAAATGGTGCAAGCACAATTTAATTTCAGCGGAAAACAGCAAAAACCACACCCCCTTATCTGTAAATACATTGACTTCTCAAAGCCAGGAGTGGGCAATTGACCCCCCTAAATGACGGGCCTGGCTGAAAAAAACTTTTTTTGGAAACTTGTTTTCGGATGGTTTGGAAAAGTTTCTAAATAGGCCTGTGAAACCATAAAATAAATAAATAAGAAGTAGTTTTGAAATTAGTTAACAAAATACAACGAAAATCATACCAAATGCATTAGTTTTAAATGTACACAAAACTTAATTTTAAGTGAAATTTGATCCCTGATTAAAAAAACTATTCATACACTCAAATAAACGTATCCTATACCTTTTCTCAACTCTGGTTCCAATTTTTTTTTCTAGTTGGTAGAAGGCACTCCACTAAAGCTAGTGTTTCTAAGATATCTTTACTATTATTTAAGAAATAATGCTCAACAATTTAGAGTTCATGAGTATCAAAAAAAAAAAAAAATCCTTTGAAGTCTACGGATGAAAAGGTGGAGTAATTTGTTTATTTGAGACATACGTTAAAAGACCGTTACAGTGGAATATATGTTTGCTACATACTATTGAGTTGCCTGAGGCATTTCATTCTGGAAATGGATGGTTGCAATAAGGGACAGTATTCATATTCTGGACCTATTTGGACAGCATCAAAAATATTGCGTAATAAATAGTGGTCAAATTTAGTAAAACTGACTGCACTATGTAGGCTTTAGAATGAAAGATAACAAAAATCAGCACTGAATATCAGTGCTCAGATTGTAAACACTCTGGGATTGTAAACTGGACTGTCGCAAACAGGATTGTAAACGCTCCTCCATTGCACAACATTGTTGGTCCTGTAATCAGAATTTTAATTTTTCTTCCTCTAAAATTATTCATGGGTGTTCTTCTTTTTATGATTTAGATTTTTGAGAATTTTTTTATATCTGGAAAATTTTGAATTCAGTGGTTAATGATTTGTCGAGTACACCTTTTCCCTGGTATTTCCTTTACCTTTTGGATCCTGGCTGGTTATATAGAAATTTTTCTTTTGACCTAAGTGTTGCAACAGTTGAACCACAGATTTCTTTTCCATTGAAAAGAGAAGGTAATAAACTGTCGTACCAGACATATGAAACCATAAAAAAATCCCCTGCTCCAAAGGATTCAAGTCAAAATTTCAACCTCGTCCTCTAAAAAAAAAAGTCTTATGTTACAACATGTGTAGCTCCCGGTTCCTAAAGGTTAAAAAACCAATCTGTCCAATATGTTTTCCCTGTGCATACATGTCACAGTTGTTCCTCTGATGTAGTAGCTTCCAGTACCCCACTTCTTGGAGTCTTATTTATTCCGGTTCGTCTCCCATTTCCAAGTTCACTTGACTGTCTTTGGCATGTGAATCTGTCACTTTGTTTTCATTTTTATGCATTGATGATGGGACTTGCATTTTATAGCCGCAGAAAAAGCTGTTTGCTGAGGTTTAAATAATATAACTCTTTTTAATGTATATACTTGTACTTTTTAAAATGTTGTCTATTTTATTCATTTCATAGTACAAAATTTTCGATTGCTGTTTTACAATTTTACTCACTGAATATCAGTACTGTCGGCCCCACTTAAACGAATACTGTTGGTTCCAAGAAATATTATTGGATTAAACAGGGTATTCGATTACGCAGGGACCTTTAACATTATGTCTATGGCATCGGTTCCGAGATCTTTTATTCATATAAACGAGGTATTTGTTTATTCTTTACCCGATTAAGCGGGGACGGTAGTATTTATATCGATTGCATCTTGCCATAAAGGAAAGCAGTTGCATTTCTACCGTACTGATTTTTTAGAAACGCCAATATTTTTTTTAATTTCTCTCTCATTTTTGCTGCCAAAAAGGCATTATTGAATGTTCACCAAAATCACGTAATGTTTCCATTGCATCTCAATAAAATGTTTCGAATTTGTTTTTAAAATTTATTTTTTACAAAAATACATTTGTTATTTTATTTTTCTGTTTTTCAGGGTCAAAGGGGGCTGGCTAATTTTTTTTTTAACATTAAAGAAATTTTTTGCGAGTTTTAACTAGCTCATGATGCAACTTTTGTGGCTATCCAAAAATGAATTTAAAAAAATGTTTTTTCGGCTAACCCATATATATATATATATATATATATATATATATATATATATATATATATATGTATATATATATATATATATATATATATATATATATATATATATATATATATATATATATATATATATATATATATATATATATGTATGTATATATATATATATATGTATGTATATATATATATATATATATATATATATATATATATATATATATATATATATATATATATATATATATATATATATATGTATTTAAAAATGTATATATATCAGTACATGATTTTTAAGTAGTTGGGGCACATTTTTCTCATGTAGTAGGTTGAATGGAGAAAGCCCTTATAATGCATTTAATAATTTAATAACACAAATAAGCGTTTCCCAAATTTTTTGTTCTGACGTTTAATTGATTTTCTAGGTGTCTTTGAAGTATGTTTGTAATTTTTTTGCATGTTTTTGCGAGAAGTTCACTCAAGCAACAGGGAAAAGAAATAAAAGTGCTGTAGTTGAAGCATTGAAGGTAAAAAATGTGTGCATTACTCATTTGTATTTCCTTTTTTTTACATTAAAAAAAAAAAAAGATATGTAAATGCATAAACAGGGCTGACTCTGTAAGTTTTAAGAAGGCATGGAAATTTTTGGTTGTCGCATTTTCTGAAACTCCAATAGTAGTTTATAAGAATATTTATTTTCAAATTAATTTTTAAGATATTATTTTTTAATTTAAATTTAATATAAAGAAAAAAAATGTTGAAAATATAACTTTTTGACCTTTTAGAGTTGAAGTTTTGAGTGTTTCAATTATTAGCAATAGCACTTACAATCAAAATCATCATCAAGTTCTTAGATGCTTAAAATGATAAATAGTGATTAAGGCTGCTTCCATTATTAGTTAGTTATAGTGTTTTCACCCTTAATCTCTTTTTTATTATATTTTATGTCTGGCGTGTGTTCGTATGTGCAACATATTTTATAGTTGCTTGATATTGAAGCAAAACTAAAGTTTTTTCTTTCGCAATCTGCCCCAAATTCATAATTTTACTGCTCCAAGCTGTTCCAAATTCACCTTTTTACTCCTCGATGCTGCTCCAAATTCATTTTCCTGCTCCCAAGATTGCTCTTAAAGCGAATTCCAGTAGGCACATCCCAACTCTGAGCGTGCAGCATGTTAATTTCTTTAAGCAGTTCCATATCTGTTTAAATAATTTTGCTGCATATGTGTCAAGCTTTGAAATAACTGAAATTTGTTTAGATTTTAGAAACATTTTCCGTTCAGAAGGATGAAATCTGTGATCTAATCATTTGGGCTGAAAAAGGCTTTCCTGGGATTAATCGTAATGAAGCCAACAATTTCTTTAAAAATACAAGTATGAACGTTTTTCTTTAACATGAAAGTATTTTATAATGAATTTCTTCTAAACTAAGTTTTACTTTTGCATAGATGTACCAAAGAAAGTGTCAGAATACATAAAAAACATCAATATGGAGGATATTGACAAAATTATCGGTATGTACTTGTTGATCTTCATTTTTCTGATGTGTCGACATGTTTATTTGTAAAATCCTTTTTGTGCTTCTAGAGTTTTGATTTTTTGTATTTAATTTGCTAGATTTATCCAAGAAAAAATCCAAGTCGTGTGCAAATATAAAAACCAATGAAACAGTGGTTGATAGAGATCATGGTAAGTATTAATTTTTTTTTTGTTTTTATTAATTAATATCCAAGTAAATTAATGATAAAATTGTACATTTTTAACTATGTACTTTTTTAGTTTCATGCCAAGTTTTATGCTGTCAGTCACTGATGAAACCCACGGTTTAAAAAGAAAGTGCATTGCCTTTATCAATAAATAACGTGACTTGAATGACAGCTCATTGTCAATCATCAATGTCTGATGTGGAATTTAACATGTTAGCCAGCTATATTTTGAAAATGTTCGTGTTTAAGCAGTTAAACAGTTTTAAGATGGCCTAGAGAATTTATTCATTCTTCAGAAAGCTTTGAAATTTAGAATCTTTTAAGGAGTTGATCAAAATATTTCCTGGAACAAAAGGTGGTAGTTCTAAAAACCACCATTGGGAGCATAGTCTTGGTGTGAAGCAGTTTTTCTAAAATGCAGAATTTATCCATTTAGGGCCCTAAAACTGGACCTTATAGAACCACCTAAAACGTCAGTATAATATGTGAATAACTATCTAACAATTGCTCAGTTCACTCTCAGTTAGCAAATTCTTTGCCCAAATTGAAGTTTTCTCTCCTATTCAATACAAGCCTATATGTTTAAACGAACAACGTACAGTATTTTATTACAAGCTTTCAGAAACAGACATAGATGAATCCAGTTTCTAATATTGTAACTGTCAAGAAGAGTAATTGTTAAGTTTCTTAGATATGCAGTCGAACCTCATTAAAATGAACCCTAAGAATATTTGAAATCAATTGGTCTTATCCAACGAACAATACACATCAAACATTAGAAAGTGGATCAGAAATATAATTTCACTCCCCAGTGTTTAAATTAACAAGGATGGATTGTATTATGGTTCTTTAATTCCAACAACCTGTTTTAAGACTTTTTTATATTTGTTTCTCAAATTGTTCTTACGAATAAAAATGAGATTCTTGGAATTGTACATTCAAAATCTGTAATATTTGAATGTCACAAAAAATATATTTTAAAATTTGTTGCTTTGTTATATTTTTTTACTTTACATATTTTTACAAATTAATAATAGGGCAAAAATATATTTCCACTGTTCACAAATGATTAAGCTATTAGATTTAATACAAAGCACTAAAATTCGGAGATAACAGGATTTTTACCAAAAATTCCCAGAATTCTTTGATAATAATTCAGGTGGGAGATTTTGGCCTGCAGCAGATTAAGCTTTCTATTTAGACTTTAGTTTGATGTCACTCAGGCTGTGATGAAAAAATAAGAGACTTTTCAGAAGTTGCATAACATTTTGGGGAACAAAAAACATTGATTATAAATTTTCTGAATGTAGGAGTACACGAAAGCTTGAAATAGTAAAATAATATTACTACGGTTTCTCCCTTTCAAAAGTTTGGGGTTGACTTCAGACAGGATGTTTTGCCAGATAGTCTTACTTCCACTAATCGATCTTTAGATTTTTTCTTCTTCTGATTCACTTCTGATTTTTTATAATCTTTATTCACATAATTTAAGTTATAAAAAAGAAAAAAAAAAGTGGTGGTTCATCAAAGATGTAAAATTGTTGAATTGTATATTAAGATACTGCACAAAATTTGGATATGACTTGAAAATATAATTAAAAGCTAAATATAAGCATTTGTTTTCTTTGCTATGTTTTATTTTGGATCTTGAGCATTTATTCTTAATAACACATTTTGGAAACTGCAAAATAGCTATAGATAAATCTCTATGATTTGTAAACAATATGGAAATATTGAAGAAAATGGTTAAAAAATGGTATTATATTATGTAGTTAATTCAGCTCTTAACCTTTAAAAATTTTATTAATAATGTTTTTACTTTTGTTGTTACATTTAAAATTTTTAATTTGATATTTAGATGCAGCAATACAGAAGATAAAGGACAAACTTCTTAGCATTGAAGGTAAGATACAATTGAGAGTCTGAATTAAGTGGATTATTGTTTAATTAATAGTGAAACATAATTTTTTACACTAATTTTTTTAATTTTTTTTTCTAATTTTTGTATATTCAGCTTTTATTTTAAATTTAATGTTAAAGTGCATATTAAGTACCTATGAAAATTTTATAATCCTTAGTGAAGCCACATACTTTATATACAGCGTAGATTGTCTTTCTAATCTTTGTTTCCATCATCATTTACTGTGGAAACGGTATATGTGTACTTTGATCTGTTAATTCCTTCAAAACTCCTCTAATACTCCTTCATTTATGAAATTTGTTTGAAGGTCCCTTCAAACTTCTTCATTTTAGTGCTAACTTCAAAGCTCCTCCTTTTTTAGTTTCTGACTATATAATCTTTCACTATGATTAATTCAAAAGGTATAAATTTTCCCTCTTTTCCAATTAAACAAATCTTACTACTCGTATCACGTCTTTGAATCTATCGTTTATATAACAATTCCGAGGATGTATTGCTCCCCCCGCCTTTCACTCCCAGCAGTGAAAGTCAATTTGTCTAAGCATAGTTATAAATGCTGAAAAATACTTAAGTGAATGTATTGAATTAACTTATGCTAAAAAGCAAGGATTAGGAAATTCCAATTTTGACAGGATAAAAGTAGTCCTTCAAAATCTCAATTGTCTCCTTCAAAACTCTTCTAAAACTCCTTCATTTTAATTCCTAAATTGAGTATGAACCCTGTATAACTCAAGGAAAAACACTATGACACATACATCTATGTATTGCCGAATTTCAACAGTTTTCACATAAGAAATCTTCAATATTTGTCAAATAATGCATGGCTTGATTAAGATTTTAAATCATTGAAGCATTTCTAGAGCATTTAATCGGTAAAAAACCATCTAATAAATATTGTATTAACTTTACACATAATAGGAGCTGTATGGTCTTTCTTCCGAAGAGCAATGTTTGTTGGAAAATTCCAAGTCTTTCTGGCAACTTGTTGAAAAAAGCTAGTATTTTGTGAGAAAAAAAAAAAAAAACCCTGAAATAAGTTAGTGCTAAAATTAGGGGAAATACTTCATAATTGATATCATGTAAAGGTAATTTTCATGATTTGTTTTACCAATTGGGGAATCATTTATGGCATGATTTTTCTGTAGGGTCTTTTAACCCCTTCCCGGCTTATCCCGAGCTGGACTCGGGCAAGCGAAATGTTCCATTCTGGCTCATCCTGATTGTAGCTCGGGCACGGCGAAAATTAACACTACACAACCAGTCTTTCAAGAATTATTTCACTTGTCCCTTTTATGGTTTCGGATGCTTTTATTTACTATTGTTGCTACTAGATAACATAACTATACAGTGTTTTGAGCTGTAGATTTAAGATAAGAGTAGGCGCCGAATCCAAAGTATAATGATTTCTGCCATACAGAAAGCCAACTTTGCAGGGTAAATACTCATTTATTTAAATATATATTTTTACATTTATTTTTAGGAAATGTTGCATGCGAATGATACTATTATGTTTAAAAAGATATGTATGTATGAAAATAAGCATAAAAAAATTGACATTTTTTGATCCGTAATCCCGAAATAAAATGAGCGTGGAAGGGGTTAAAGGGAACTTGTGAATAATTTTAGGGAAACAATAAAAATGAATGATTAAGAAGAATAAAAGTACAACACTTTTATTCTTCACTCTAATAGCTGTAGTCACTCTTTTATTTAACCTTTAGGAACCGGGCAGTACACATGTTGTACCATAAGTCTTTTTTCTTTAGAGGGCGGGGTTGAAATTTTCACTCGAACCCTTTGGAGCCAGGGATTTTTTCAAGGTTTCATACGTCTGGTATGACAGTTTATACCTTCTCTTTTCAATGGAAAAGAAATCTGTGGTTCAACTGTCGTACTACCTGGGTCGAAGGAAAAATTTCCATATGAACAGCCTGGATCCAAAAGGTTAAGGTTAAAGAGGCAAGAGCTGAGACATTTCTTTACAAATTAATTCCAAAAAATCTTGATTGTTCTTAAAGCAAAAAATGATTCCAAGCTTTCATAAGTTAAAGAAATAACAAAGAAAAGATAAAATATTGACTCTTAAATTACACACTATGCTGCAGATTGATCTTCAGGTGTCGTTGCAGTAGCAGAATTCCTATTGTAAACTGGGTCAATGTAAACAACGTAATTTAACCCCTTCCCGGCTTATCCCGAGCTGGACTCAGGCAAGCGAAATGTTCCATTCTGGCTCATCCCGAGTGTAGCTCGGGCACGGTGAAAATTAACACTGCACAACCAGTCTTTCAAGAATTATTTCACATGTCCATTTTATGGTTTCGGATGCTTTTATTTACTATTGTTGCTACTAGATAACATAACTATACAGTGTTTTGAGCTGTAGATTTAAGATAAGAGTAGGCGCCGAATCCAAAGTATAATGATTTCTGCCATACAGAAAGCCAACTTTGTAGGATAAATACTCATTTATTTAAATAGATATTTTTACATTTATTTTTAGGAAATGTTGCATGCGAATGATGCTATTATGTTTAAAATGATATGTATGTATGAAAATAAGCATAAAAAAATTGACATTTTTTGATCCGTAATCCCGAAATTACTCATTTATTTAAATAGATATTCTTACATTTATTTGTATGAAATGTTGCATGCAAATGATGCTATTATGTTTAAAAAGATATGTTTGTGTGAAAATAAGCACAAAAAAAATTGACATTTTTTGATCCGTAATCCCGAAATAAAATGAGCCTGGAAGGGGTTAAAGGGAACTTGTGAATAATTTTAGGGAAACAATAAAAATGAATGATTAAGAAGAATAAAAGTACAACACTTTTATTCTTCACTCTAATAGCTGTAGTCACTCTTTTATTTAACCTTTAGGAACCGGGCAGTACACATGTTGTACCATAAGTCTTTTTTCTTTAGAGGGCGGGGTTGAAATTTTCACTCGAACCCTTTGGAGCCAGGGATTTTTTCAAATTTTCATACGTCTGGTATGACAGTTTATACCTTCTCTTTTCAATGGAAAAGAAATCTGTGGTTCAACTGTCGTACTACCTGGGTCGAAGGAAAAATTTCCATATGAACAGCCTGGATCCAAAAGGTTAAGGTTAAAGAGGCAAGAGCTGAGACATTTCTTTACAAATTAATTCCAAAAAATCTTGATTGTTCTTAAAGCAAAAAATGATTCCAAGCTTTCATAAGTTAAAGAAATAACAAAGAAAAGATAAAATATTGACTCTTAAATTACACACTATGCTGCAGATTGATCTTCAGGTGTCGTTGCAGTAGCAGAATTCCTATTGTAAACTGGGTCAATGTAAACAACGTAATTTAACCCTTCCCGGCTTATCCCGAGCTGGACTCAGGCAAGCGAAATGTTCCATTCTGGCTCATCCCGAGTGTAGCTCGGGCACGGTGAAAATTAACACTGCACAACCAGTCTTTCAAGAATTATTTCACATGTCCATTTTATGGTTTCGGATGCTTTTATTTACTATTGTTGCTACTAGATAACATAACTATACAGTGTTTTGAGCTGTAGATTTAAGATAAGAGTAGGCGCCGAATCCAAAGTATAATGATTTCTGCCATACAGAAAGCCAACTTTGTAGGGTAAATACTCATTTATTTAAATAGATATTTTTACATTTATTTTTAGGAAATGTTGCATGCGAATGATGCTATTATGTTTAAAATGATATGTATGTATGAAAATAAGCATAAAAAAATTGACATTTTTTGATCCGTAATCCCGAAATTACTCATTTATTTAAATAGATATTCTTACATTTATTTGTATGAAATGTTGCATGCAAATGATGCTATTATGTTTAAAAAGATATGTTTGTGTGAAAATAAGCACAAAAAAAATTGACATTTTTTGATCCGTAATCCCGAAATAAAATGAGCCTGGAAGGGGTTAAGGAAGAAAAATGTCATGAGACATACACGAATGAATAGTTGATTTATTTTACTTGTTTAGTTTATCTCTGGAGAGATATAACGTATGTATATACAAATATGAATATTTTGCTAACTCAGTTTTCTTTGTTCTTACAGATATATGTATTTGTTGTTTGAAAGCAAATGAAGTGAAATTTCAACATCCTCTTTTCAGAGGTGGTATGTGTGTGCAATGTAAAAAAGTTTTTGAAGAAATTATATTTGCTTATGGTATTGATGGCAAAAATGTAAGTTATAATTGAACTACTTATTCATTACTCCATCAGATATAATTCCTTAATCACCATATTTTGTGTATGTTTATGATTATCTTTATTGTTGTTTTTAAATGATTGATTCTGGTATATATTTTTTATTCTGTAATTAAAACTTTTTAACCCCTTAGTACTTCTGTGTGAGAGGAATTTTTAGTAAAGCAGTATTTTTGAAATTATGTCTTACTAAATACTTAATTTTTTCTTTAATACAGTGAAACTCCAATTTTGCATTGTTTGTTCTATAGGTTATTCTTGTTCCTACTTCATTTTCTGCTGGTAATTGAGAATTGCTATCCAAATAATGGAAAAACCCCTACATTTTATATTACCCCTTTTCAGAAAACCATGGTACCTTTTTTGTTTACAAGTCTCACACAAACGTTTTTAGGTTCTTTCTTTTAACCTTTAGGAGGTACACATGCTGTATCGTAAGTCTTTTTTTTTAGAGGACGGGGTTGAGATTTTCACTCGAACCCTTTGGAGCCGGGGATTTTTTCAAGGTTTCTTACGTCTGGTACAACAGTTTATACCTTCTCTTTTCAATGGAAAAGAAATCTGTGGTTCAACTGTCGTACTAGCTGGGTCGAAAGAAAAATTTCTAAAAAAAGCCCGGATCCAAAAGGTTAAGAGAAACTTATTTAAAGCCATGCTCATAGTCTCTTTGTTATTCTATTTTAGCGTAGTTTAATTATTAATATTAAAGCATTGGTTTTAAACTGAATGATTTTACTGTATAATAAATTTGCTTATATATAGAAACTGCAATTCCGCAGTTAGTGTCATTTTTTGAAACCTTTGTTGTTAATATAACAAGTAATTGTGATGTTCAACTAATTTTTGAATGCTCTGCAGACAATTGTTTGCATCGTTTATTTTTGGAAGATTAGTATATTTGATATGATTGCTTTAAAACTAGTTTTAATATTTCTCTCTTAGATTTGTTGTTGCATTTGTGCTAAAGCAGGTACATTGATCCTTTGTGACAACCAAAATTGCAACAGGTATATGTTTTGTTATTGTATGCATACTATTGATTTGAATTTCATTGTAAAGAGCATGAAGTGTCTTCTTGATGCTAGGAGTTTTGTAACTATTGTTTAATTTTGTTGATTTTCTGCTGTAATTCTAAAAAAATGATTCATTGTATTAAAGTTATATGTATTTTAAATCAAAAGCTCCTAAAAGTATGTTAAATGTTTGCGATAGAAAGTTAAATTAAGACAAACTACATTTCAGATCCATTTTCTATTACTGTAGTGTATTGTTTGTTGGTTAAGACATATTTGTTTTAAGAGTCCTTTGGAGGTCTTTTCAGCTGGGTTCGACTGTTTATTGATAATCTATATTGTGGTAGATGAGCCAATATTTAGAAAAGTGCCAATTTGAAGTTGAAGTTTTCTGAAAAAAAAATTTTTTTGCAGAAAAAAACTAATATTGGATTTTAAGTCTAAATTGGGTCTAAATGCAAGAAAATAAAAGGGGAGAGGTCAAGGAAGTTATTTACCCCCTCCTTAGATTACTCACTTTTAAGCCGTTACAGATCTGATGAATGTTACAGATCTGATGTTAATATGAGCTACATATTTGAGTTTATGCTTTCAGTCTTCGTTAACATCTCTAAATATGATATCATTTCCTTGCATTTTTAACATAGAATTAAGATAATTATATTAAAATGTGTATATTAGGCTAAAAAATCAAATTTCATTATGAAAAAGCATTTCTTGGAAATAAAAATGAGCGATAAGATTTTTAGATAAAATAAATTATGAGATTACCAAATCCAAGCTAATAAAACATTTGTTTTGTTTTAAAACAACACACAACTTCAACTTTTTCAACACACAACTCTGCTGCTTGTTTTTTCTTTAATTAGTTGCAGGAAATTTAATTTCTTGATTAGAAATTCAAATTTAGCATGCTAGTTATTATCTAGTTATTTAGCGAAGTTATGAGAAATTGAAGCACCAAAAAAAAAAAAAAAAAGAATAAATAAATTAAAATAATAATAATTGATTAACTTAATTTCTGCAGTGTCAATTTTTCTTATTTTACTAACTTCTATTGTTAGGTCATACAAACCACA